>JABWIB010001175.1:46404-60550 GCA_016617825.1 Platyplectrum ornatum
GGAGAGATGATGTTTCCAGCCCAAGTGTAATAACAGTGTAACAGTAACGCTGGTCAGTATCTGTGTGCAACATGCAACAATAAAGTATTCTCCCTGCATGCACACACTGACATTCATTTTACCCGCCCGTGAGTAAAATGTGAGTAAGTCAATAGTGCGCAAGGTCTGAATCTGGTCCATGGTATGGGTATGATTGACTGGACAGGGTCTGCTCACAGAGGTTGGAAAGGTTAATCTCATGTACTTCTTGGAATACTAATGCATTAGTTTATGAAGTATAAATTATCCGGTGATACATAATGTCCCTGTAATCTGTTAAGGATTTACAAAGAGCAGCCTGTGTTACATCACAGAGCATTACTCCGTCTTATTCTCATCTAGGGTGCAGAGATTAGCTGACAGCCTGGTTTTATCTTTATTTAGATGAATGTAATGTGCAGTCCCAGGCCCTGCTATTACAGACGGGCCCTGCTTGTAGGGCATAGGCCTTGTAGCTGTTTGGCCAGTGGTCAATATATATATTGAATCTAGTTTGGACTCATAAAGAAGTTGCACGTTGAAATAAAGCAGGGGGAATTGTAAGATGCAAAGTATATATATATATATATATATATTATAGTTTTCGCCTCTTGCTTTTGGTTTTCTCCTGTATAAAAGTAGTAAAGCAATAAACCCATAAGATTTCATAGATTCTGATTTCGGTAGAACGTGTTATACAAATTGGCAAATCATACCCCCCAACTGTCCTGCTGTCCCTCCCGCTGTGAGCTGTATATTCTGTCTGATGGATGCTGGTAACTCCACAAGGGTTCAAACACTGAATTTCATTCTCCGTATCCTGTCAAGCCACAGAGCGGCATGAACGGACTACCGAGGTCTCACCTCTAGACACATGTGCCACAGTACACATCTATTGTGCGGCACAATGGCTAAGCAGGAGCAGAACTGATAGTGTAACCTACCTAAAACCCCAAAAAGGAGTCAAATAAGTCCCTCCTGGCCCTGCCTAAGCTCCACCCACTCATACCCCGAAATCATAACGGACCCGCTGGGATATATCGTAACTTGTAAATATGAAAGAGGTGTAGTAGAACGCGAGGGCATGAGTATAAACTGGAGGGTGGTAGGTTCAGGGGAAATGTGCAAAAGAATTATTTCACTGAAAGGGTAGTGGATAAGTGGAATAGCCNCCCATCANAAGTGGTGGAGGCTAATACTACAGGACAGTTTAAGCAGCTTGGGATAAATATAAGGGGATTCTGAGTCTCAAACAAAATAGCGATTAAATTTGAGTTAGTATAGTTTTAAATACACAATAGGGCAGACTGGATGGGCAGTGTGGCTCTTATCTGCCGTCACTTTCTATGTTTCTATGACGGCGCCCCTCTCCTGTGTAACCAGACCAGGAGAAAAGGACAGCAGGGTGTTGAATGGTCGGGTGGAGGGGGTGCTAGGTCTTAAATTAACATGTATAAGGTCATTAACAGACCACGTACACATGCCTAAAATGTATTGTACATTAAATGAATTGTATGAAACATATACACGTCTTAATCTAAATAATATGCAGGAGGCTGAAAGTGCACTTACAGCTAGATTCCAGGACCCATTATGGCATCCTGTCACCTTTTTATGTTATTTCCTAGGAAACAGATAATGCTATAATCACAATTCCCTCATAGTGTAACAACATTAAACAATCCGGGGCTTTCCGTCATTACCATATTGCATGAGCTCGAATGCTGCAACGACCTTTGTAATATTAATTCACAACTTTTGTTTTCCATCTTCTTTGAGGACGGCTGCTGAGCGGCTAAACACACGTAATTAAAAACTCTCCTCCAAATTAATCCAAGAAAAATAATAAGTCTACAAATACTTCCACAGGCGCAATTAAATGTGTTTGGGGGAGTCCAATTATGCAGCTAAATCCTTTTCTTTGAGCGGTGTACCTGGCTCTCGGCTGGCCGCGCGGGGTTGTTCCTTCTTTCTACAGGTCTGCACATTTCTCTCTTTCCACCATTTAGGAAGTCACGCTGACATGAATAAATTGAACAAGCCACCTTTGGCACATTAGGGAGTGTATTCTTTTACTCTTAAGTGCGGGATAAAAATCCTTTCCACTTTGCAGAATGACATTTCTTTCATTAGACAGGACTGCGGACTAATCCAATGAGTATTCAGTTGTTCNATTCTAAATGCGTTACATATATTGCTTGAGTGCTTTATAAAATATCCCGATATGTTAGACAATGGAAGCGGACGTCATTTGCTGTGCTGCGTTTTGTAAGTTATTTTCGCATATGTGCATGGGTCCTACCTAAGATAGGGTTTATATATATATATAAAACTGGGGAACGGGGCAATTTGCAGTCTCTAGGGCAAAATGTGTTGTTGAAAAGCAGAAGGTGGGAAGATAACAAGTACGTACAATTGGTGATACACATTGACCGCTTTGGGATTGTGACGCATAAGCTCCCTTTGAGACTCAAAGTATCAGGGTCAAAAAATGGAACATCTACAGTAACTAACGCTGTACGGGGTGTAGTGATGTGGTGCGTGCATCTACTGTAACACTGATCCTGTACCTGGGTTAGGCAGCCATCACCTAACCATGTAATATAACTGAATATAGCGTACGTCAGTCATGTGACCACACTAACATGCGCTATATGCAGTTATATCACATAGTGGTGTATCAGTCATGTGACCACACTTGTACACCATCATGTAATATAACTGCATATAGTCAGTCTATAGCAATCATCTGATCACACTCATACACCACCATGTAATATAACTGCATATAGTCTATAGAAATCATCTGATCACACTCATACACCACTATGTAATATAACTGCGTATAGAGTATATCAGTCATGTGACCACACTCGTACACCACCCTGTAATATAACTGCGTATATCAGTCATGTGACCACACTGGTACACCTCCCTATACAGCATATAGCACTAGCATTATTCAGTTGAGTTGGACTAGAATTGCCAATATGCGGTTACTTTCGCGATTAGTATTTATTTCGTCTCTGCTTTATTAGCATTCATGCTTTGTGAGCATTTCAAATTACTACAATATGTTTTCCACACAGACTTTGAGGGATATTTGCATGTTTACTCCTATGATTTTCTCATTTGCATCCCCCCCCCCCCATTAAAAAAATGCATCCTGAAGGAAAGTAATTGTCTTTTCATTGACTTGCTTAAACAAATGCTTAGGATAAAAGACAACAAATTAACTTTGTGTTTTTCTAAACAAATACATTCGCACGTATTGGAAAATGAATTTTCTTTGTTCTCCTGGAGCCGGCCAAGGTGTTTACGTCCTCACACAAGTGCGGAGATAGCATCTGGATTTCTGTGCCACCTCGAGGAATGCAAATGGCTTGTGCGGCTCAGCGTACCTCTGACAGGCGCCCTACTTTACTTGCAAATGGGAGTAGCGTTTAGGGAAATGGAGGCTGTAGACGGAGAGCGCTGGAGATAATCAGGTCTGCTGCGGAAGCCCATTGTGTGCCTTGTGTGGTGTCACAGGTAGCACCAACACTGTGTCACAAGAAGTGCTGTCGGCTTACAACACGAAGACTACTCCAAAGCCTGCACATATCAACAGCCTCACATCTGATTTAATCAATCCTGTGAAGCGCAGGATACAGACCTAATGAATTCACTGGCAAAATATCTACATCTGGAATAGAGAAGAGCCATAGACCCCAAACTAAGCCTTGTGGTACTCCCAACAGATGTGTACGAGCAGGAGAGAGGGGATCAGGAAAAGCACACAATGACGAGCCATTAGATAAGTGGGTTAACGGGCTGAATACCTAGAGATCGGGATATTTGAGATGAGTCTTTCCAGCTGCTTTGAATAGCATGGAATGAAGATACTAGTAGAACAGTGGTTTCCAAACTTTCTCAGTTCGAGGCACCTTTAGGGTCACNATATGTTTTCAAGGCACCCCTAAGACAATAATTATCAAGCAGTCACATTTATTTTTTTTAAATGAAAATAATTATTTAGGTAAAGACAGAAATACTCCATCTTGTGTATCTCCTATACACGTAAAATTGCGCTTCAAGCAACGCGCCTCCACTTTGATGAAAAAAACATTATGCAGCACCCCAATGAGAGCGTCGCGGCACCCCAATGAGAGCCTCGCGGCGCCCCAATGAGGGCAGTGCCGCACTCAGGGAGCCCAGACGCACAGTTTGGGAAACGCTGAAGTAGACAGTTTTTACTTTAATGTTGAAATAAACATAGAAAGACGATAGACAAAAAGCGGCAGCATAGTGGGTGGGGCTTGAGGTCAAACAATATGCAAATTATGTCTGAAGCCCCACCTCCTGTCTAATATAGTTTTCCGTTCTTGGGTTCTCTAAGGATGGGATGGGACTTGGTGTCATCAAGACCTCCCATCCTTAGTAAGATTCGTTCAGGGCTTGAGGCAGTGATTTGCCTGAAGCCCAGGTCTGTGAGCTATGTCTGCTCTTACTGGAGCAATGCTCGAAACCTTTATAGATATACACAGAAAGATGATTCTTCTCCACTTTCCCTTTGTACAGATTGGCATAGAATAGAGGATTGTGTCAGTGAATGGCTCTAGGTATCTCTCTTAGTGTATATTTTACATTTCATTTACTGTNCTTAACATGCAGTAAAGAGCTCACTGCGGAACAAAGCTCACTGGGGGAGAGCCACTCCTGTCAGTGTTTCAGTGTCAAGAGGAAGACATTAACTTAATATATTTTCCCTTCAACAGCCAAAGCTATTTAGTTTGACAAAACAGTAAACAAGTTTTTAAAGTGCACCCAATGGAGATAATTTCTGAAGAGCACTCTGCACAGCAGAAAAATGTTATACCTTGGATGTACATCCATCAGCATGTATATGTTGTCAGATCATCCATTAGGAAACAAAGGCTCTAGTCTGAGGCACAATTGGCATAGATGGGCCCATATGACTATAAACCTTTTCCAGGCAAAGCTTATGGCAATTTATAGTTGTGCGTCTAGACATGTGGAGGAAGGTATGCTGCTTTACATGTAATTATTAGACTTAAGTCTGACCAATTTTTGGAATAGTATTGGGTGATTTTTGACTTCCTTATTTAATGTAATTTCAAACCAACATGGTGGAAAGAATTCATTCAGCTAGAAAGTCTGTAGTAAATCAAGAAGACTTTCTATAATGATCGCGAGAAGACGTTCTATAATGATCGCGAGAAGACGTTCTATAATGATCACGAGAAGACATTCTAAAATGATCCCGAGAAGACGTTCTATCATGATCCCGGAAGACGTTCTATCATGATCCTGAGAAGACATTCTAAAGTGATCCCGGGATAATTATTCTATGCTAATCTGTACAAAGGGATCCCACGAAGACACTCTATTATGATGCCAAGAAGCCAAGTGGAGTCCTACATTCCCACAATCTGGTAATGTAGACTTGATAGCTGTGAAGATACTTTGGAACTGGAAGTTGCTAATGTTGTAGCAAATGTAAAATATATTTCACCTCGTAGTTGCGTTTCAAGCTCTCTGTTCAACAATTTGAGGCTTTCCTAAATTAGCCCACATTCTCCAGACTTTATACATTAAGTTGACACCTAAGGACATGGTTTAAAGTCTTTCTTGACACTTGGTAGATGCTTGATTCCTCTAGACAAAATCTTGTAGATAATTGGGTCAAGACAGAAGCATGCTGACGCTTAGGTCCCCAGTACAATGCCATGATAACACTTAGAGTCCCAGAATAATTGACGTTATTCTCTACTCAAGGGGTAGACCAGCTGCACTGGAACTACTGGTGGTATTCGAACACTTGTCTGGTACTTGGGGTCACTTGGAAGGTTTGTATTGAGCTACATCTATCAGAAGTATTTGTATTTTAATTACCACTGGTTGGCATAGGGTATAATTGATCATATGTTTGGGACAAAACTAATATATATTTCTGAAAAGGTTATAAGTAAAAAAAAGCAGTTAGAGAGGATGATGAGGGTAGAATGGGATTGGTCAGTGGTACGTGACCTGATTCTTTTGGTATCTGGTACACACCACAGAAAGATTGAGAACCACTGTTCTACTAGAATATAAAACCACGGAGGTCATTTGTGATGGCTAGTGACTTGAAGAGTGCATGCATGATGGTCTACGTGCCTGGATAGGCTATTCATAGCATTTGTTGCAAACATTAGATAATTGCCAATTTAGCAGAAGATTATTAATTATATAAAATAATTACATGTTTAACAAAGCTATTCATTGTTTATGTACTGGCTTATTGAGAATGTCCTTACAAATCTAGACAGCATGTCATGTCTTACTCTGTATGAATATCTATTAAATCATACAAATGAAATTACCAGCCCCGGATCAGTGTGTATGAAATATGTCCCATGTACCAGGAAACCATCTGAATACCACAGGAACCTGTAACAGGCATCAATTTATTTTTATATATCTCTGAGAATATTGCAGGTAATTGAATTTACAGCCAACAAACCCTCGACCCCAGAATGTCCTAATGCAATTTCCTGCCCAAGACACCGGAGGGAAGTACACGTGTGTCTCATCACACCAAGACTCCCGTGACATTTTAAAATGTGTTGTCATTTTAATTCAGATCCGACAGAATAGCAATCCACACTCAGCAGCCTTCTACAAGGTAGTACCTATGGAAAGTAGATCAGGAGTACATCACTCGTTCCTATTAGAAAAGTCATTTCATCTCCTGCTACATGAAACTTGCTTATGCTAGTGAGTTCCCAAAATGTGTGACACTTATAGAAATAATTGTGTCTTCTGTTATGGCAGCGTTTCACTGAACCTTCCCGCACTCTTCCTCTAACATGTAACACTTCTGACGATGTTTGAAAATTGAGTTGGAACACAGTGATGCGTTTAGGAAGATGGTGTTATAATTATTGTCAATGCACTCGATTTTACTCCTTGTACTGCTTCAGGTCCCACTCAAAAACTTTGAGGCCAAGATTTTTTATACTAAGGGAATAGAAGTTGGAGTTGCTGCTCATTGCAAACCAATCAGATTCAAGCTCTGTTTCCTATTGCATATTAGGAGAACTCTGGTTATTATAAAGGTGGTGACCGCATTTTCTTTATCAGTTCAGGCATAGTGGAGGGAATGTCTGCCTTCACACTGAAGGGGATACTGCATGCACCTAACTCATAGTTCCTTACTCCCAACACTTCAGTCACTACTTCAGGAATCAGACTAATCCAGTGCAGTTAGGCTTGAGGCCATAATACTATGGACTATGGACTTTGATGGGCAAAGTTCAAGCAAGGATTTGCATTAATCACATCCTCAAGTCTTGCCCTATTGGCCATCTCGTTCTCCTGATTTCTCCCGTCGCAAATGAAGTTGTCAACTACAACCTACCTCTGCTACACGATATACACACAGGTGTCTCTTTCACATCTTGAATATACACACTCGTGTAGTGCCGAGTGTATTCCTCAGCTTGGTTTTCTGGGCCAAGATTAAGGCTTGTTGTTTGGATCACATTCATTATAAACCCTTCTGTGTAGGCCAGATTCAGATCTTTAGGCACTAATGAGAGTGGGTAAAACCATGTTGAATTGCAGGGGGGGGGGGGTAAAATGAATGTCAGTGTGTGCATGCAGGGAGAATACTTTATTGTTGCATGTTGCACACAGATACTGACCAGCGTTACTGTTACACTGTTATTACACTTGGGCTGGAAACATCATCTCTCAGCTGTAATACTGTTTTGTAACTAATGAAATTTTCCTCCCCTGCAGTTAAACATGGTTTTGCCCACTGTTGTGTAAGCCATTAGTGTCTAAAGATCTGAATCTGGACCATTCAGAAGTTACGATCGGAAATTGGGAGCTTTCTGTCGCAACGAATGGGAATCGGTCTTAAGTCTGCATTTCATCTTCTGTGTGTCTTTGTGGCTCCTGTCTGTAACCCAACGGGTTTCTCTTCTCACGGTCACAAAACGTTTTCATTTTCTTGCTTAATATAGGCAGAAGCATGGCACCCCCAATTAAACATGTGATATTAAAATTCACTTTTGCGTCTTCAGTATCAAGACATTCGCATAATACAGCTATAACCGCTTCCCACTTCTTCCCTCATTTTTGCTCCATTCAAAACTATACAATTGTCTTTCAAAAAACAGTGTATTTTGTTTGTTTTTAAATGTGTCTAGACAAATAGTTAAAGATGTTTCTCTGTAAAATAACCGCAGATTGTATTTACCTCTGAAGCATTTAATAAAATGTCTGGTGCGTTCCAGTACTCTTCCCCCTTTGTTTTAGGCTGATGCACCAACTTCATTTCTTTTCTTTTTTTTTTTTTATATTTTATTATTATTTCATTGCAAATGACGTTTTATTGTATTTTTTTTCTGATGTATTTGTATGTTCGCAGTCCAATTGTATTTAAACATATCAAACAATGTAAGCCCAAATTAAATCTAAAAGCCAGACAGGCAGCGGCGCGCCTCGCATGGTGCGTTATGAGCAAAAGAATAAAATCAATTCCTCAAATATTATGCATAGATCCGAAAATGGGAACACAGTAGTTATTAAAACACAGCCAATACATTTCCGCCTGATATCCTAATTGTAGCAGCATCTTTGCTCTGTGTCCCTGAGCGCAAAGATATTCAATTAGATATTGTACAAGTATTATGCAGTAGGAAGCCCAGAACAATATATTCTAGATCTGGATATCTGTCGAGGTTTATCATATTTTTCTTTAGGTGTATTAGGTTTCTTTAGGCTTATAAGTCTGAGAGGCCAAGCATGGATATCGTATGGACACAACGTGGTTTCTATGGTAACCTGAATCTATTACTGATAAGAAGCAATGTATTTGTGTTTTTTTAGGTAGTACATAAAAGACCCTTCTTCCACCCAATGACACACAGTAGTTTTGCTTTTGTGACATGGAGCTGTAATGTAAAACTTGGCATCCACTAGAACGTTCTAGTGGATATTGGTGCCGATAAATAATGTCTTGTCTTGGGAAAAAAAAATTTATAAAATTGCCAAGACAATAATAGAGGACGCACATTCCGGCTTTTTCCTGCTACTTAACAGCCGCGGGTACACGACAAGGAGGGTATTATCGGGAAATTTCACAGCTATATTGTTTCCTTTATTTGTATAAATAATGTCTTGTCTTGGCAAAAAAGTTATAAAAGCCCCATATTTGCCACTCTCCAGCCATGTCTGGGCTGCTCCCCCGGCACTTCCTCTTAGCTTGAGAGGAAGTTCTTCATGTATGCGAGCGCCCCTTCCAGTTGAATGGCTGAGGTGTCTGTCATTCAAAACAGAGCTTCTTCTCCAGCCAAATATCCTGAGGCTAAAAGCATTCTAGTGGATGGCCAGCTTTACATCATCTCTTGCGTGATTTGCTTTCCACGTATTCAAGAGATGGTTTCAGTCTTATTCAACTGGGTTATATTTTTGTAAATAGGTTTCACTATTTTGCAATAAATTCACGCCATACATCTCTTGTGATTTCCAACTGGAACGTTGCACCAATGTAGATTCGTGTTGGAACTATGTCTACCTATTGATGTGATAACCTGTGACACTCCAAATGTTGTCCCATCATGCTTTGCTGAAATGCTGATGTCTTTGGCACTAGCTGAGAGTCCACCGCACCTGGTTGACCATACCTGATATATAGAGTTATGAGGGCTGATTGGAGGTGTCAATTAGATGCGAACAACCCTATTTCGCCAGTAATAAAATGCGGTAAACAAACTGCGTAATTTGGTCCAGGAAATGCATCACGCATCAATGTGCACCTTGTTTTGGAAGAATTTGGTTGTCTTTTGGATGTGTCTAAATTACTGTTTTATCTGTGTAATAATAATATTAATAATAGCAATAAAGCACAGTAAAAAACATAAACATTAAAAACACCTAAAAAATGGCAGTGTGAAAAATAAACCTTCCTTGTTTCGCCAGCTGCAAATAAATATACAAATAAAGAAAACAATATAGCTGTGAAATTTCCCGATAATACCCTCCTTGTCGTGTACCCGCGGCTGTTAAGTAGCAGGAGAAAGCCGGAATGTGCGTCCTCTATTATTGTCTTGGCAATTGTTGTTGTTTGATTTTTGTATTGTGCCTTTTACATAATTTTTATGCTAAAAATATAAGTGTCATTTTGTTCTGGATGGTTAGCAGTGTTTTCTAAAATGGTGCATTCTAAGCTGCCTGGGACATTGATTTCCTTATTGTTTGTTTTATTTGTTGTAATTATAAGATCATATTCTGTTGTATCCTGCTGTCGTGTTGGGCTCTGATTACATTGTAGCTGTTACAGTACAGAAATATTTTAGCATTTTTTGTCTTAAATGCTGGGCACACGAGCTGAATACATTTTCTGCCATTTGTTCATGCTTCCAGCCGTAGAAGCAATGGTGCATACAGGCGAAGCGGCTTTACAGCAACCTATTAATTTGTCATTTTTGATTCAGTCACTCCCGTCAAATGGTATCCGGATCAGGATTGGATTACGGCTTCCGATATCCAATTATCGGTCCATTCACACGATTTACAATTACTTGGTCTATGTATGCTCTTATGATTCATTATTTGTTGTGTAAAATAGGTCACATCTGTTGGTTTTAGTCTTCCAAGTTTAGTATTTGGATTGTTCTTTTGGGGTGTCTTTATCTATGGACTATGGAGATATATAGATATAGATAGATAGATAGATAGAGATATATATATATATATATATATATATATATATATATATATATATATATATAGACGATGAACTCAAATCTGTAGGTAAGTTGGTATACCTTATACATGTGAACATACATCTTTCCACCATTGCGATTCCAGTGGGACAGTCTCAGTTTCGTCTGGTTTGCAGTTCCTTATTCTTATTTTAAATTTTGTCCCATATGGTGCAGAGCGGGGTTTGTACGTGGCAAGCATGGGACAAGGGGCAAAGCTTTGGCCGGCTTTTTTCGTCCTTGTGGAAATGTTGGAGTGTAGGTGGGATTAGCCAACATCATTGGGACTTGCAACCATTAGTGAAACTGGAAGAGAAATTGCAATTTGTTTTTAATTGCATTGGTGTATACTCAGCGTAATACGGCAGCTAACTTCTGGAAGCACCTGGAGTAGTTGGGTGAAGTATCTTGTGATATTAGAGCCAACTAACTGTTGTACATTCACGTCTGGTTTGGCCCTTCTGAGCAGAACAATTATATTTGTTCAGCTCAATTGAAACAAAACAGGTACGTTCGAAATGAGACATCTAGAATCAGAATGTGGAGGTCTAGATGCCATGTCCACAAGCATTCAACACAGAGGTTTTGAACTGATCTGGTCCTCAGTGGGGAATTCAAACCTCTGAGCAGGGGCACCTGTAGGAGGGTAATGTACTCTTCGGGGGTGGTTCCCGAAATTCATGAGCNCTCAGTAAATTCCGAAACAGATGGCAGATATTGTTCATACACAGTCTTCCGATTAGAGGGGAGAGCTCGGAGCTCTAAATTATGACTGATTTGCTTTATTAATTTTAGACATTTATGTACTTGTTATACATCTGGTAAATATATAGGCAATTAAAACTCCAGCGTTTTTACTCCTGGTAAACTTTCCTGCGTAGTCATAAATATTAACTATCACTTATTTATCCCTTTTTCTTTTGGCCCAAAGCATGTCGACTCTTTCAGGCAACAGATGTCTTTATAAAGGGGACATCTGTTGCCTTCACAAGACTGGGATTAATAATATGTGGCGCTCACCTTTTAAAAGGAGAACTGCATAACCAATATACATCTGCGTTCTTTACTTCTGATGCTTTTTAAGCGGTTTTCTGGTTATAAAAAAAAATATGTAGCATAAGTTCTTTCCTTCTGAGTCATGCAGAACTTCTTTCCCAATAGGATAGTGGCAATACAAGGTTCCACACTTAACATCTACTTTTCTGCATTACCCAGGAGATTTTAATTATGGAGATTGGAGAAGGGGATGGTTAATGTTGGGCTGCAAAGAGGTGATGAATCAGAGGAGAGTAAGGTTAGGATTAGGCTGTGGGGATGAGATGGGTCGGAGATGGTGAAGTTTAGGCTTAGGTTGTGGGGAGGGGATTGATCAAGCAGGAGAATGTTAAGGTTACGGTAATGTATAAGAGGATTAGGGTGAGGTACAGGATAAGGGTTGGAGACAATCTTACTCATTGGCAAGGGATAGTTTTTCAGATAGCGATTTGTCTGTCAGGACATTTATTTTCTTAGATGCCTGTTCACTGTATGGTTGCCGGTCTAGGCAAAATAGAGCCGTTCGGACCAGAGACCCATATCAACACACCTTCAGGGCAAAAATGAAACATCAGCATGTATTATGGGGATAATAAAAACATTTCTTATAGACGTCTGGGTCAGGTGGCTCTTATCTGCGGTAATTTTCTATGAGAGAGAGAGAGAGTAGTAATATGAAGTAAACAACTGTATTTCTCATGTTTTTTCTTCTGGCTTATCGCTGGATTCTCCAGAGGTGGATTCTCCACACCCAGATGGTCCCATCATCATGTATGATTGTCTTCTCCACCTGTTCCCCAATAGAAAAGTCACCTCAAGATGATGAGCATTTAAGGATAGGACATACCTGCCCCCTGATCTCCCAGCCTTTCTGTCATGCTGTCAGGGCTCCTATGTTCCCGACACATGTACAGGTTGTAAATTAGTAATGGTTTGTCACAATGACCATTACAACATATCAATATCAGTGTTGCTTGAGCATCTTATCTACAGTTTGTGTCCCTTTATGCTTAGAGGCACAACTGTGTGACCCATGAATCCTATTCAGTTGCCCATTTCTTTATTTTCCTTTTAATGTTATGTTCCCTTTGATGTTGATAAGAACATAACATCACTATTTCTATTCTTTGTATTTTAATGAAGTCACAAGGGTTATCTTACTAAGTACCGGTACATTTTTGGAGGATGGCACAAAGGTACATAAGATTTTTGCTAATTAATTGCAATTAACAGGATAATAAATGAACTATCTGTATAAATGATACGACATGGGTCCAGGAATATTGCCTGGCACATTACTATTGCTATATACAGTGACATGCACTGCATGTATGTACATCAATGTGATGATAATTCTGACACATCTGACATTCTTCAAATGCCTAAAACCTGGCAAAATGGTGTAATAATGATTTTTCAATGTTACGTGAACATCTCAGCAGTGAGAACCTGGAGGCAGACTGACTGCTGGAGTACAGGAAACGTGTCTGCTTAGGGGTCACAGTTCTAATGATTTCAGGGCATTTTAAAGGTCGCATGTCAGGGTCACTCCATCACAGTAATCCGGCATTTCAGCATTAGACAAACCGTGATCTGTGAATGTGTGACAAGACACCTTGGGCTTCGATGAAACCTTCATGTTGTGTAGAAATAGAATAGCCAGTTATGGGGTTTTTATGGACTTTTTACAAAGGAAACTTGTTTTGTAATTGTTCAAAGGTTGTTGGGTTTTTTGTGTGCAAAGAATTCTAGGACACGGCATGTGCGTACACGAGGTATGCATGGGGCGGGGGTAAGGGATTAAAACAGTAATGGCAACACAATCCAGACTTCCGCATCAACTTGATTTAAGGAAAAGCAGTGCAGACGATGGAAGGTAGGATCCTGTGTGCAGGTTCCCCTCTGTATGCACACCTGCCAACTTTTCGGGGGCAGAGATCGGAACAAATAAGTTCAGCATCTCTGCTCAAGCCTTCCCCCTGGTCCCTTTCAATCCCGTCCCTTTTTCCCTCCGTGATCGCAGCAAATGTTAACAAAGTTTGTCCCCTTATTGGGACTAACTGGAAGGTCAGACGGGACAGATGGTGGGGGGAAAANGGTTTCTCACTATGTGGAGGGGAATCAACATCCGGATTCTTAGTTGGGGGTTAAGTTCACTGTATTTTTTACATAAAGAACGATTTAAGTTTCTGCAGATCAAAAATTCAACTGACGATTTGTGAACGATATCGATCAGTTCAAAAAAATCGTTCCATAAGATGATTGAAAAATCGTTCGATTGCAACAATTTATATTTCCGTGTGTGCCTTGCTTATAGCTAGGTACACACGGTAAGA
>JABWIB010001175.1:70408-90397 GCA_016617825.1 Platyplectrum ornatum
AGTTTTCATCCCCTACTTCCAGAGGCAAACTTTCTTCTAGCTCCCAGGAATAGGTGGTCACAGTCTCCCCNTCTGATGCCCTGGTNTCCTCCTCCCAACAACCCAGGGGCACATCATCGGTTAGGAGTGGGAGTACCAAACATCACTAGCTCTGGCCGCTGCACAGTTTTCTCTTCGGCGCTTCAGGCTGCTTGGCCATCACTTGGTGGCGCAGCCTCATCCTTTCTTGCGGTTTGGTCTTCTCCACCGGATGTTCACTGGCCACTCTGGCTCTTCCGCGGTCACCTCTGAACACTCATCGTCTAGCGGGGGTGCAAGCTGCATTGGGGCCACGGTAGAAGGTGCGGGGCTAAGAGGTCACCCATCTTGGATGGGCTGTCCAGCAGTTGCCTCCATGATGTTATCAGTCTTTCTCGTAAGTAAAGATAAAAATGAATGAATGAAGGAAGAAAGTAAAGATGTTGATGAGGAAAGGTGGAGATAGTTTCAGGTGAAATAGAATTGGAGGGCCCTACTCCGTGTGAGTTAACATGCTAAACAGGAGGGGTGGACAGTACAGAAGCCTTTAGGATGAGGAGGGAGAGAGATTAAGTGTAGGAGGGGTAAGTCGTAATCTGAAGAAGTGCGTTTGAAGGCTTGGAGAGTGTAGCTTAATAGGCTAAGGTAGGTCATCCAGTGTAAGGGGTCAACTCAGGAGAAGTCCTGGATGCATGAGCGAGATGTCAAAATCAAGAGGGACACAAGTGGACAGATGTGCCAACTCTCCCTAAATATTGTGCCCCAGCATAGCCATACCTAGCATAACAGCCTATCCCTGTCTCTCCTCCTGATCACACTGTATTATCCGGCTCCTGTCACCATGCTCTGATCGCTCCATCAGCATGCAAATAGCTCCGGGATTCTAGCGGCATTATTATTTTGAAATGTGCTTCACATTCAGAGCTTTATCTCTGTTTGCATGTAAACCAATTAATTATTTTACAGCCGGGCTTTTATAGCTGGAGACTGACCATAATAGCAGACATATTTTTATTCAATTAGCGAGCGGTTGATGAATGGCGCAGTGCTTTGTGAATGTAATGGCTCGCTGTAGGGAAGCTTGCGACTTCTTCCTGCCGCCGGTCAGTAAATAATTCAGTATGCAGTAAATAATCAAATCATAAAACAGACTATAGCTCCTGGGAGAACATGACTTATTTTACTTTATTTTTTTGTCATAAAAATGGAGTTTTTAAAAAGGATTTGATGCGTTTTCATAAGACTTCAGTCTAGGAAATGTATTTAACTTGTGATGCCTCCACTTTGGTAATAAGACTTGTTTCACAAACTTGTGAGTACATTAGTTGTAATTTCGGGTTAAGGTTTACACTAATAGATACCCCTCTCTGTAGATTATTATTGAGAAACTTCATACTGATTCTGGTGTCCATGGATTCAGCGTTATCACTAGTATTGTCCTCAACAGAGGTCCGAATAGTAACCATAATACAGCCACAATTCCCTATTTCTGGACTTTGAACTCAGTGTAAGTTTGCAGACATGCGCATACTCATACACCGGACTCCCTGCACAGCCTGTAACAATGGGACTACAGCCCCCGGCCTCCATTTCCAAAAAGGTCTTTCACTATTCTCAGTCCCATGGCTCATAATCTGGTCTGGTCTGTAGGCAGTGTACTCCTGGATTTATACTGCTTTTCTTTCAAGTACTATGTGGAAAATGACACCCATCATCATATTACTGTGTGCAGGCTGTGAGTCATCTCCTCTGTACTGTGAAATGAGTTGTACAGGAGGCTGATGACCTATTGGCTGCGCTACGATATATACCCATACAATGTATGTGATGTTATGGCTAATGTTTGCAGGCAGGGCTGCCTTCAGAAATAAGGGGGCCTGGGAGTATCACAATTGGTAAGCCCTTCTCCCCCAAACCACCAACCCCTGCTTCCATTGTGATGTTATGACATTACGATTGGTGTCTAAGTAAGTACTGGCATGCAGCAACAACATAGGGAATACAGATATCTATGTGAGGGCCAGGCTGTTTTCCCCTGATGGCGGGGTGAAAGCAAGGAGGGGGGGTGTCTATGCACTGATTCCACAATGTTGGATGGATCCAGGGAACAGAAGAGGTTTTTAGCACACTACATGTGACCTGGGGACATTACTGTGTGACATAACCATGTGACCTGGAAAACATATGAAATGAGGGTGCAACTTAGTTAGAAAAAGTTTCTCCCAAACTTAAAAATTCTCTGTTTTGCTTAAATGCTTGTGACCCGTGAATCGGCAGATACACTGAATCTGCTTCCACTCAGACCATATCTATCTCATTACCTGTTGCTGAAAGCATCACAATGATTGTAGATGTAGACAACATATTCTGTGCGCTGGGTATTATCACTGTAACCTATGTGCATTATGTAAGAAGACCTAGGAGCATTACCAAAGAATCCCCCGTACAATCAGAATAACCTCCTACACNGTACTGATCAACACCTGGTTTGTATAACTGGAATCCGCGTAATTGATGTACGCGGCATAGTCATTGTGGTTGGGATAATTATTACTTTTAGAACATGACACATTTGCACCTGTTTCACAGATTGGAAACAATTCCTAAAAATCCCACTTCTCCCGTATTTAGACACCGTTATCTTACCACTCTCAAATGAAGTGTTTACTCTTGTGGAAACGCATTAGTCATCAACGTATTAACGTTGGTTAATTAGCTGTACGTGCCTGGCTTTGTGTGTGACACCTCCTCTCATATTTTTTTTTTTGCATTTTGAAATGTGTCACCAAATGTAGAGTTGTGAGCAGGAGTTGGACCCAATCCAATAAGAGGGGAAAAATTTGGCCAATACCACGTTAAATTACAGGTGGTATGGTAATCCCCTCTTCACAGTGGTGTAACGTTCCACCTGGTTTTCTTGATTCTGTTCCATTGTCACCCAGTTCTAAATAGCAGATATCGGCACCCCTCTTGTGACACCACATCCGGCCAGGCCCATGCAGAGGGGCAGAGGGACAGAGGGAATACAGACATGATGGCCACCCTGGGTGGGGCTTTACACCCTGGATCATAGCTATGATAGTGGCGGAGGCGGGACTTCAGGCAGTGATTTGCATAAATTTGGTCCTAAACTCCGCCTCCACATTACCATCTCTTTCTGCATTTCAGGTTTGCTGATACGTCTACTCATGCTCAGACCTATCCTATCATGATTCCTGAAATGCAGAAAGAGATGGTGCTGTCTAAGTTGCGACCTCTGGCGCGTCCTCTATGGGTGCACCCCCTGCTTCCAAAGCACATACGCCACAATCTATAGGGTGGATGCGGAAAGGATAACCAGTGCGATTTCTCACGATTGTGCTAATGCTGTTCCTTAATCTTAACTGTTCTATCAAATCTACAAGTGATCGGGGTCAGATTTGCGCGGTTCATCTTATTGCGGCTGCACCAGTGCCTTGTTTCACACTCTAACACGATGAAATTACGCTTTAGAAGCCGTCTTTTCAATATACGACTGCACAAAACCTGGCTCAGTTTCTGTGAAAGATAGATCTAGTTTATGTCTGCCGAGCACAGAACTATACATAACATTATGTTAATGATTTCTCAAGAACAGCGCACTTGACATGTTAGGAAATGGTTGAGTGATATTCAGCGGAGCTCAGAAAATACACATTGTAAGGAGCCCTAAAAGAAACGGAGACATCAATTTCTTATATAAGTCAGAGCTAAGGCGCGGGTAGGCATTGTGTATTATCATTATCTGCAGGATTAAACAGGAAAGTCCATGAGAGATGAGGTTCCGAATGACGGATGGTTCATCCCACGTCACCGATCGACCACACAGGGGCTAAGAAGGGTGAACGAGCACAAGTTCATACTGTACTCGCCGAAGCAATCATTCACAGACAGACCTGCTTTATTTATAACTTCTACTTACCATCCTGAGAGGGATGCAGTCACCCTGCGAAGGTCTCTTTTTATGAAATACATGAAGCCAACAACTAAATGTCAGCCATATCTAAATACGGGAAGGTTAGGGTTGGGCTGCGGGGAAGGGTGGGTTAGGGTTAGGCTGTCAGGTGGGAAGGGTTGGAGTTAAGCTGTGGGGAGGTGTGTTTGAGGTTAGGCTGTAGGGAGGTGAAGGTTAGGGTTAAGCTGTGGAGAGGGAGGTTTGAGATTAGGCTGTGGGGAGGTGAAGGTTAGGGTTAGGCAGTGGGGAGGGTTGGGGATAGTGTGTAGGAAATGGAGGGTTAGAGTAGGAATTAGGATGGGGTTAGAATTACTTACCTGTTGGTGATGTTGGAGTCATGAAACTCCTGCTGTCAAGGGCCCTCTATTGCCGTTCTAATGTCTACAGAAGGCCTGCAGAAAAGGGCTGTTTGCAGTGGCGTACCACATCCGTAATGAGGTACCCGCCATTTTTTGCAGACATTTTATTGTGGACATTAAATACAGATTCTGGGCATGATCTGGACTAAAGCACAAAGAGGTTCTTTAATNTGGATTGTAGAATACGTATGGCTCTGGATCAGTATACTAATGCCCAGAAACATCATGTACAGAGCCGTGGCACTCATATGATAGATTATAGCAGGCGGAAGACTTATTAACCAAACAGTTTGTGGGCTCCCCAGGTTGTCCTGCCAGTGACAAATGCTTATCTTCTGCATTGATACGCCACCTAGCTGTTACTGTTGGAACTGCAAGTTTTGCAGAGTTACTGACCTCATGGCACGAAAGCATGTTAGCAGAAGGTTAATCCGTCACCTGTCTGTAACTGACAGCTTAGTGATGCAGCTCCTTGAGGTAGGTGGATAGACAACAGCTCTGGGGTCCCAGAACCATACTGAGAAGCGACAGCACTAACATTGCACAGCACTGAGATGTCAGCTGATGCTTTGTGCAGGATGGAGGATAGAAGGCGGATAGAAGGAGAGAGAGAGCAAGAAATGATTGATAATTACGGTAGAATAATTGCAGATGCATATGTGGCATCACAAACTTAAGAAACACAAATAAAAGCAAGACAAGAGATCAACAAAACTCTATAAAGACTCCTTACCAGATGCTACGTCTACCCGAGAGTGGAAATATGTTGCAAGCAACCAATCAGACATTTACGTTCATTGTCTGAAGCATTTAGTATCAATTAAAGCTAATTACGGGTTGGTTGCTATAGATTACAGTAATACACACCCTCCCGCCTGCGCGAAGATATGCCAGGGTCTCCCACTCCCGCATCCTGCGTAGAGGAAGGAGCGCTGGATACTACAATTTAATAAACATCTGCCGTGTATATTTAAAAATGCCATTACAGTGTTTTAATTATATTATCTATGTGCAAGTCCTTTCCACCAGAGAATTGAAGTGGCAGTTCAAGGACTGAAAGAAATAAAATATGACATTGCTCATTCTTTTCCCATCCCAGAGCTAACATTTAAATTAATTTTCTTTTATCACAAAAGACTATGTTAATTGGAAATTGGTTTTGATTGTACCTTTTTTTTATTTTTTCTTTGTAAAAGGGTTTTTGATGTAGTTGCACGAGATGTGCAATCAGCGAAGACTCAGATGTTTGTTTATTCTCACATAATCCTTGTTTTTACATTTCTTACGTTTGTACAAATGCTACTGATTGCCGATCTGATAGCGAATGATAGGACATCCCGTCACAGGGCAGCGCCACCCGCTGGCTGTACGCAGCTTGTTAGGCCTGAGTGGTCACAACTAGTTCACCTTTATCTTTAAACCGCCAGAAGCACAATTTACTTACCTGTCTCTTCCTGCATCTCTCCTGCGACACTCTCAGCGGGACCTCACTGGGATTAGGTGAATTCACAGCCACTAATCCTGGTGTTTTCATGGGCAGACAGGAGAGATGGAGGCTCTGGGATGACCACTTGACCGTTTCTTCTTTGCGTCAATCGGGCTGCCAGGTGCCAAATATAGATTACCTGGAGATCGGTATTTAAGACCTGACCTAAGGTGTCCAAAGCTGCAAATGGACCTGGTCTCGCAATCTTATTCATTTTCCCTTCCTGCTTTAAAAGTCTTCAGTAGAGTTTTGGTTTACCCTGACAGCTATTTTCCAGTTAAACTGAGCATAGAAGCAGAGGTCTAGGTTTAGGCTATGGGGAGGGGATGATGGTAAGAGAGGGAAGATTAGGGTTAGACTGCAGGCGATGGATTGGGGCAGGTTAGGATTGAGTAGTGGGGAGGAGATGAAAGTGTTAGCTGCCGGAAAGGGGTAGAGTGTAGATGGGGAAGGTTAGGGTTAGGCTGTGGGAAGAGGGTGGAGTGTAGATGGGGAAGGTTAGGGTTAGCTGCCAGAAAGGGGTGGAGTGTACATGGGGAAGGTTAGGGTTCGGTTCCGGAAAGGGGATGGAGTGTAGATGGGGAAGGTTAGGATTAGCTAATGGAAGAGGGTGGAGTGTAGATGGGGAGGGTTAAGGTTAGCTTCCGGAAGGAGGTTGAGTGTAGATGAGGAAGGTTAGGGTTAGGTTGCAGGAAGGGGGTGGAGTGTAGATGGAGAAGGTTAGGGTTAGCTTCCGGAAGGGAGTGGAGTGTAGATGGGGAAGGTTAGGGTTAGCTTCCGGAAGGGAGTGGAGTGTAGATGGGGAAGGTAGGGCCTTTTCAAACCTGTTGACATGATGACTCATTTGCATCGGGAAATCTATTCTCTTGTTAAACTCCTTCGTCCTGGTGCGGTTGCCAGGAGCGGTTCTTTCAGAAAATGACCATCCGGACTGATTAGCAATACCCCCTTTACACCAATAAATGTACATTTTTCATTTAAACGAAAATATTACGCAGATGGGCCCATTCCCAAGTTATCCAATCTATCTAAGCACTTGGAGGGATTTCAGATTGGTATTATTTATTATTGCATTTGTTTCATCAGAACCGGAGAATAATTTAGGCAGGTCACAGCCCCCCCCCATCCTCTCCTCACTGATCATGACATTGAAATCACTTTCAGTAAAACGTGCCGTGTGATTGATCCCAGTTAAGCTCTGGGGCGCTTTGCTTGTGGGCTGCCCTAATTCTGCCTTTACATCTTCTTCCCTTTCATCCTGACCTTTCCTTTCTCAATCAATACTTTTGTTTGTTCAATAAAAAAAAAAGAATATCCAGTCTTTGTGCGCTTCGCCCATGAACGATCCTTTCACTTTTTTACGGCAAATGGATTCATCAAGGTGACTGAAGGCACATTAAATATTTATCATTGATGCAAATGCACATTCGGGACCACCTCTGAAATGCTAAGAGACTTACTGAGGAACCCTGTGACATTGGAGTGAAAGGTAAATAACACTCAGTGGTTCATGACAACTGAAACAGAGGTCAACATCCACTTGCAACATATGTCTGTCCAGGTATGAAAGTATGTCCAGTATCAGTATCAGTAGAATTAGTAATGCGATACCTGTTTTGCCAGTGTAGGACCAGAGCCAGATATGACAATGAGAGAGGTATGTTACACCTGGGTAAAACCATTATGAATTGCAGGGGGGGGGTAAAATGAATGTCAGTGTGTGCATGCAGGGAGAATACTTTATTGTTGCATGTTGCACACAGATACTGACCTGCGTTACTGTTACACTGTTATTACACTTGTGCTGGAAACATCAGCTCTCAACTCTAATACTGTTTGCAACTAATGAAATGTAACTCCCCTGCAATTCAAAACGTGAAACGTGGCTCTTCTGCACCTGAGAGTTACCTTGGGGACCACTTTCCCCTGGGCACAACGTCAGGACATGCCGAGCACTACTGACCTGACATGGTAAATGAGACCTCATCAGACTGGTGGAGCATGGACAAGGGAGTAGACCAAGAAGTAGTTTCCGTTCTTGTATATTATTATATTAATATTATTATTATTGTAACATAATTAGAGCATAAATGAATATTGCAGCTCTGTCGCTAATCACACAAGGGCTCTTATACTTAAGTAGAGACCATATTGACCACGGTTGAGTGACTATAAATCTAGAATATGGTTTGTGGTTTTGTGGTTTCTTGCACAAATGTGGACAATGGATTATCCTGGGAACGGGAAGAATGCTCCTGTGAAGTAAGAGGATTGTGTTGTGTTCACTGATAACTCTTATGTAACAGCATTTTCCACAGCCCGGGCTTCCTGTGAACGCTGAAATAAAAGGTTTATTTTGTTGGCCTTTTGCCAGGACACCAGCACATAATCCTTTTAAACGTCTATAATTTAGTAACTATATACTTCACATAAAAGAAACAGGAACGATATCAGTTCCAAGCAGTATTTGTACCGTACAAATGGTGCTATTTCCAAGTTTAAAGCTGGAAACTTCATACGCTGCATTGAGTCCTAGTGATACCTGTTCGGCCATGATCAGAACATCAACGTTCAGGAAGAAGTCCATTTCTGGTGGTCTTCACCGGAGGAATCATTTCGAGGCTTCTGAGAAACATTTTCCATTTACATGGTACAATGGTCCAGCATTCAGGTCTTTGACCAACCCTTTATCAGTGTTGCCTGCAGAACCTTTAGTTACATACGCCAGCATCTGTATGCCCGGGGAAGGGGTTAGAGAACCCTTTACTGCTAGTGAAGAACAGATGATTACCTATGGTGTTCACAAGAAGCAAAGGCCAACACCCGCAAATTAAAAAATCCAATCACAATTGTGGTTCAACACACAAAAAGATTTACGGTGTAAGATCAGCACCGTCTTACAAGCTTCAAATACGAGTGCACCAGGCAAAGGAGCATTAATAACGGTACTGTACCAGCTAAAAGGCTACATTGGCAGGGTTTGAATCTGCCTGACGTGTTCTCTTCACTGTCTCAAGTTCCTCTCTGCCCTTTATACCCTATTCACTCTGAGCCAAACCTGGGTTATTGCTGGGTCGTGATGCGATGTCCTTGTCTGGAGACCTGGGAATTGAAGCCGGGATTTTAGCCAGGACCAGCACAAGTCACCGGCGGTGTAAACGGGCCGACCTGGGTAACTTTTGGAATTAAAATGGTAAAAAAAATAACAATAATTCATAATAATTTTCTGAATCAATGTGAATGGGGTCATATGAATGGTGATTACCACCAGCAGTTTCACTGAATTCCACCATTTTTCTCACCTGGATCTTTTAACTGGGTCCTTGACCTGCATACATAAAAGGGTTATTCCCGGGTCGAACCTGTGCCAGGTTTTTGCAGTGGTGGAAATATAAAGTGGTATAAATATCCCGGAATACACCCAGCTTAGAAAAAACTGGTTATTGCTGGGGTGAATATGAATATGAGCGGGGTAATAGTGTATCTCCCAGTTGTCTATAAAAGTCCCTGCTGTCCATCTCTATCAGCATACGTAGTGGTGTAATGCCTCAAAAACGCATTCTCTACTTTGTATGATTAAATAATATCTGTGAAGATCTATAACCCTTTTCATTTACCACACACATTAGTCACAATATATTGACTGACAAGACCCAGCAGTCCCAGCAATAAGGGTATTTCTTGCAGACTGGGAACTATTTCACTTGGCTTCATATCGCTGCTTGTACCCAGGAGCCCAGAAGAAATGGGATTTAAAATTGCATTTCAGATATTAGTTTCAAATGGCTGCCGTGACGGACGCTTCTCATGTCAAGCAGCGCGATAGGCGCCTTGAATATATAAACATCAGTATACAGCTTAGCTATAGAGTTCTGGAATACACTGCCCCCCAAGGGTTAATCCCCCCCCCCCCGCCAGTGACGTTGCAGGTTTTATATGATTAGCGCAGTAACTCCTGAGATCAATATTTACACGCATAATTCCTTCATTTATACACAGATACAATGTGTCCTCCACAAATTTCGTATGCATTGCTTAATTACGGCTGCTTAACGAGGATAATTTAGGGAGACAGATGTGCCAGCGCTTGTGCCGCCCCCTTGAAATTCAGAATGTAATGAGTAATCCTGCCCGGGCGCTGCCTCCTCTCACGNCGTGCACACAAGCCTATTCTCCCTGTCTATCATTTGATTATGGGAAAATAAACACACTCAGCCAGAGGGACAGGAGTCAAAAGATGGCCTTGACTCGAGCACCCCCCCACTTCCTCCAATTCCGCAAAAATCAATTGAATCCCGACATGGATTGTTCTTCCACTCTGCAAATATAAAGGAGAGTGGTTTGCTTCTATTTATTGTGCTGAATCTTTACCCCAGTGATTCCTATAACAGTATCTGTTCTATTTCCCCGGAAATATTGCGTGCAATTCCATTGGAGATTCCCAGAAGCGGCCGCTGCCATGGCACCGCNGCTTGTCCAATTACACCCTCCCTGAAAGGGCCATCGCATTCGCTGCACTATTCCTTCACCGTTTCCAAACGGTTTGCTCACCAAATGTTTTATAGAGGAATTTCACAGGCATTACCCAGGAAACACTGGCGGAGCAGATGGGAAGAGGCGATGAGACGAATGGCCTGGTAATGTAACCTCTTGTACAGGATTAGGAACCCGCTGTAAGCGGCTGTGGTTGAAGTGGGCTGTGAACGCCCACATAAAGCCGTCCTGGTGCCTGTGAAGGGATAAAGACTTTCTGTCCTTGCCGGAAGAAGCCACCATTAAAGCTGATATTATATCTGTCAGGAGATTAGGAGGGTTCTTAGTCTTATAATAATAATGGGCCAGAACCACGCTTTACATGCGTATGTCTGTCAGTCGAAGTGAAAATGCGCCTTTTGCACATGCATTCATGCAATCCAGTCCGCTTCATCCAGACACATGCAAGACCACGGATGGCTCAGTGGGTACCACTGGTGCCTCACAGCACTGAGGTTGTAAGTTTGTTACCTGGACAGGACCTTATCTTTGTGTAGTTTAAATCTCCCTGTGTCTTTGTGGGTTTCCTCCGGGTGCTCCGGCTTCCTCCCACACCCCAAAAACATACCGGTAGGNTAATTGGCAGCTGACTAAATTGTCTGAAATGGAAATCAGACCGCTCATGTTGGAGGGTCTGAGGATGGGTAAAATGGGCGCCTCTACTGGCACAATATCTTCCAAGGAGTCCCCGGCACCCGCCCAGTCTTTGATCCCAGATCTTTCAGCGTCAAGGCAGGCTTTAACGTCCATCATGGATTCTATATGATCAGGCCCCATATGTGCAGTCAGTGCACACAATTGCTCATTAATGTTTTGCCAAGGGGCAACCTCCTTTGTCCCAAATTTGGGACAAAGGAAACCTGACCTCATCAATCTGGACTGGGCATTAGCATTGCGTCCATCAGTGACTCGCTACTCAGGTGGGACAGAGGTTCTTTCTTCCATTTCANTGACCAGGACTGTATATCTGTTAGCCCTGTACAAATTGACTACTCACTGTCTACAAACAGCTGTCATTCCCGCTTTATACAGAGCGCGTGTGCTGGGATTATTCCGAGCGAATGCTAGTCAGCAGATGTAATGTAGTAACAGCGTCCCTTATTAGGCATGCAATGATAAGCATTCAGCGCATTTTGTCGAAAAGATTGTAGCCGTCTTATTTCAGTCCCAGGAGATGACCCATAAAACATCTCTGCCTCTGGTTATAAATATATGTATGCACCACAGCTGTTAGGATGAACAATAAGAAAGATCCCCTTTCAGGAGCTTCCTATGCTGGGAATTTAGCCGTGGCAAATTTTGGTATAAACTGTCATATAAAAAAAAAAAGAAAACCCAAGCGAAATGCGTGTATGGTCTGTTCACATCCACTCCATACGTCTGTCATTCCCGGAGTCAAGCCGGGGCTCTGGAGACGCTGCATCCGAGAGTTCTAATCCAATTTAAAGACAGTTGTTTAACAAGCAAATCCTGGAAGCTGCAAGCCATATTAAAAGACGTGGAGGAAAACAAATATAATGCTCCTGACAAGGATTGTCAAATGCAATCATCTGGCGAAATAAAAGAATAGGAACTACACAGGCTGCCACTCTTACTATGCCATAATAGATGGGAATGACCTAGAACAGGTTGCGGGGAGCTTGATAAATGCTTAGTACTCCGCTGGGGAAGCAGTTTATTGGCCCGAGCATAAAAGACAGTTATAGGGAAATAGTGAAAGACATTTTGGGGTCTGAATTAGTATTTGTCCCCATTTACTCAAACTGCACCCCTTTAGACAAAATCAGTCANCTTATTCCAGTACTATACTGCTTGGGACAGTAGGAGGTATGTATTAGTGGCCTATCCTATCGAAGGCTATAGGTCGGCTAAATGTGACTTATGCAAATCATGGCCAAAGCTCNGCTACTGAACAGAAAACCTATACAATTGCTATGAACGGGTGGATGTGACATATCCAAGCCCTGCCCATTCATAGTAACTATCAGGGCCGGAGGCAATGATTTACATGACATGTCTCTGTCCCAGTCTCNGGGTGCTGGGAGAATGCCNNAAATCCGCAAGTCTCCCGGACATTACAGGAGAATCTGCAACCCTGGGGTATTGAAAGGCCGGGATCTGCTCTGGTGATTTCTATATATACACGATGCCTGTCCATGTTGTGACACCTGCTTCCCAGGTACAGATGCATGTGCATGTATCTTAGCATTGACCTTATTCAGGCAACTACATTTGTTTCCATTGCAGACGCCATCTAGTGGTCAAAAAATATATATTCATATTGCTACATGAAATAAAAGCCTTCACCTTTCAATGCATTATCAGTGTAGTCCTCAGTAATAACTAAGATTTGTATGTTCCCAATGGTGTGAATGGATTATAGTTGCCAAGATGTTTCTGGATGGTTTATAGCTGAGGGTCTAGACCAGCATCCCTCAAGTACCGCTAACAGTGCATGTTCCCACGCTGGAAAAGCTTTGCAGGTCTCATTATAGGTTACTCATTATATACCTTGTGATTATAAGAGAACCTGGAAAACATATATAGTTCCCTGAGGACCAAGGTCTGAGAACAGCTCTGAAGGTGGCACATTATCTCATTCCATATAATAACTTAACCTATATTACATTGCTATACTAATACTAAAAAACAGCCTGAATTTACAGACTGGGACTGTATACGTAAGCCCCATCCTCTGGGTGTGGTTTATGCAAATAATGACCACGCCCTGCTCCTGTCTGGTGAACACTTCAATGAGTTACTAAGTATGGGTGAGACTTAATGTCATCAAATCCTTAGTAACGTCTTGGGCTTTAGGCAGTTCTTCACAGAACTGTAGGTACATAGGCGTCGTACAGGGGGTGCGAGGGGGGTGAAGTGTTCCCCCTGAAATGTGAAGGGGGCGGTCGCCCTGCTCCCCCTCAGCCTGTTACAGGTGCATCCTATGTAAGATCGTGCAAGGTGGCTGAGCACCCACTCCCCGAGGGGANACACAGCGAGNACAGGGGACCAGCACCCCTTTCCANTGCCACTGGGTAAGTATAATGCTTCATAATGACAACTTTAAGCTAAACTCCTATTTACCAATTCTTTACACCCTTCCAAAAATGAGGGTACCTTGTGTATGTTGATTATGAAGTATTACCATATAAAATCCCATGGGAGGACAATGGACGTTGATCATTAGAGAAACGCGAGTATTACCAGGCAGACAATATAAAACCCGCTACCTTGCATTCCAGTCTAACGTGTTTATTCTCCAATTTAATTTGGTTTTGAAAGAAACACAAATTCAGCAGTTCCGTCGCCCTGGTCTGTATCTCCTTCAGCTAAAGGCAGCAATTTACAGCTGAAATAACAGAAGACATTTGAGGTCATCGCGTTTGATATAAACTGGCTGTAATAGCACACTGATCTCTGTTCCGCATGTTCTCGCAGTATAATTTGCCATCAGCGTGTGTCCAGGTGAAGGGAAATTTACGTTTCCGCTGAAATAAAACAATATACCGTACACTGAGCAGAGAACTTGTCTCATCCACTTCTGTTACACCCAGCTAGGCGAATGTTCAGAGTTCTCCTGTGAGCTCCATGCCCGATACTACGCCAGGGTTCTGCCACCTTGTGGGTAGCTATGCCAATCGGTCTGGACATGGACCAACTTCCGCAACATAAACCATGAGGATTTCTACCCCAAACACAAAGCATGGCACATCTCAACTCTAATACTGTTTGCAACTAATGACATTTACCTCCCCTGCAATTCAACATGGTTTTGCCCACTCGTGAGTAGTGTGTTAGTAAGTCAATAGTGCCTAAAGTCTGGATCTGGTCCATTGTGTTCACAGTCTTGTCTTATTGTTGCAAAGTACAAATTATTTGATCGTATATCTTTTACCATTCAAACATCTGGAGAACTACATGTACAATAATGCTAACCTCTATCCTAGCTCTCATTACTAATTAAACCACTAATGAGTTAACTCTGAAGATGCCACTCAAGAGGTAGCTGGCAAGACGGAGACTCACACTGTTACACAACACTCACTGGAGAGGAAGAGCTAGACGGAGAGACAGTATAGATAGAGACACACAGTATAGCAGCACCATGCTGAACATGCAGCTGTTGGTATTGAACGCCTGCTGACTATAATACTTTTTTATTTTAAAATAGTTCCTTAATATAGTGTAATGGAAACTGCGTTAAAGAAAAGTATAGTGATATCCTGTATCTTGCTGGATTGTTTTCAACCTTCAAGTAAAGCAGTTCACTTTCCCCATAGTCGCCCCTATGTCTAAAATAAATTGCCACCCTACCGCTGCCAGTACATGCCACGCATTATAAATGCAGCGACGTGCAATGCTTGCCTTATTAATGAGCCTGTGCACAGACCCACTAACTAGGTTCAAGCACATGATATTTCCCGCATCCTTATCTGCCATCTATAGAGGCTAAAGGACATTCAGACAGCATTTGACCCAGGGCAGTGCTCTGGAATCGCTCAGAAGTCTCATGTTGATACAGGACGGGGGGGGCAGCCAATGGATTGGGGAGGAAATACAGAGGCTCTGAGCGTTTCGCTTGTAAATTGCAGAAGCCGCTATGCCCGGGGAAGGCCATTCACCAGCTTAGTAATAAAAAGGGTGTGTGGGTAGGTATAACTTAAGCCTGCAGAGCTCCAGACATACTGACCGCTTTCTTTTACACTCGCATAAAGACTTTAGGCATTTATCAGTAGGAAGCAGCATCTGTATACAGTCCAATATCCACAATGACACATCTATAATTATACTGTTCAAGCTAAGTTTACTTTTTGTTTTTACCANTGCCACTGGGTAAGTATAATGCTTCATAATGACAACTTTAAGCTAAACTCCTATTTACCAATTCTTTACACCCTTCCAAAAATGAGGGTACCTTGTGTATGTTGATTATGAAGTATTACCATATAAAATCCCATGGGAGGACAATGGACGTTGATCATTAGAGAAACGCGAGTATTACCAGGCAGACAATATAAAACCCGCTACCTTGCATTCCAGTCTAACGTGTTTATTCTCCAATTTAATTTGGTTTTGAAAGAAACACAAATTCAGCAGTTCCGTCGCCCTGGTCTGTATCTCCTTCAGCTAAAGGCAGCAATTTACAGCTGAAATAACAGAAGACATTTGAGGTCATCGCGTTTGATATAAACTGGCTGTAATAGCACACTGATCTCTGTTCCGCATGTTCTCGCAGTATAATTTGCCATCAGCGTGTGTCCAGGTGAAGGGAAATTTACGTTTCCGCTGAAATAAAACAATATACCGTACACTGAGCAGAGAACTTGTCTCATCCACTTCTGTTACACCCAGCTAGGCGAATGTTCAGAGTTCTCCTGTGAGCTCCATGCCCGATACTACGCCAGGGTTCTGCCACCTTGTGGGTAGCTATGCCAATCGGTCTGGACATGGACCAACTTCCGCAACATAAACCATGAGGATTTCTACCCCAAACACAAAGCATGGCACATCTCAACTCTAATACTGTTTGCAACTAATGACATTTACCTCCCCTGCAATTCAACATGGTTTTGCCCACTCGTGAGTAGTGTGTTAGTAAGTCAATAGTGCCTAAAGTCTGGATCTGGTCCATTGTGTTCACAGTCTTGTCTTATTGTTGCAAAGTACAAATTATTTGATCGTATATCTTTTACCATTCAAACATCTGGAGAACTACATGTACAATAATGCTAACCTCTATCCTAGCTCTCATTACTAATTAAACCACTAATGAGTTAACTCTGAAGATGCCACTCAAGAGGTAGCTGGCAAGACGGAGACTCACACTGTTACACAACACTCACTGGAGAGGAAGAGCTAGACGGAGAGACAGTATAGATAGAGACACACAGTATAGCAGCACCATGCTGAACATGCAGCTGTTGGTATTGAACGCCTGCTGACTATAATACTTTTTTATTTTAAAATAGTTCCTTAATATAGTGTAATGGAAACTGCGTTAAAGAAAAGTATAGTGATATCCTGTATCTTGCTGGATTGTTTTCAACCTTCAAGTAAAGCAGTTCACTTTCCCCATAGTCGCCCCTATGTCTAAAATAAATTGCCACCCTACCGCTGCCAGTACATGCCACGCATTATAAATGCAGCGACGTGCAATGCTTGCCTTATTAATGAGCCTGTGCACAGACCCACTAACTAGGTTCAAGCACATGATATTTCCCGCATCCTTATCTGCCATCTATAGAGGCTAAAGGACATTCAGACAGCATTTGACCCAGGGCAGTGCTCTGGAATCGCTCAGAAGTCTCATGTTGATACAGGACGGGGGGGGCAGCCAATGGATTGGGGAGGAAATACAGAGGCTCTGAGCGTTTCGCTTGTAAATTGCAGAAGCCGCTATGCCCGGGGAAGGCCATTCACCAGCTTAGTAATAAAAAGGGTGTGTGGGTAGGTATAACTTAAGCCTGCAGAGCTCCAGACATACTGACCGCTTTCTTTTACACTCGCATAAAGACTTTAGGCATTTATCAGTAGGAAGCAGCATCTGTATACAGTCCAATATCCACAATGACACATCTATAATTATACTGTTCAAGCTAAGTTTACTTTTTGTTTTTACCACCTTTTCACCATTAGCTTTTGACTATAGAGAGCACCCCCCTTCTATTCTGTGCTTTGTACCCCAGATGTGACTCTAGTTCCCATCCTGCATATGATATATGATACATAATAGCCCTATACCATATATGATCCTGAATGTAGTAGTTTGGATCGCTCAGCCAGCCATCGCTGTCTTCTTATCTGAATCTGGTGCATTGTTATATTAACCCCAGGCATATTTCAAATGTTCTGTGTATTAGCATCTACTACCTCTGATAGAAGGGTGTTTTACTTGTTCACTATCCTATATAGTAAACACATGGTTANATTTCCATTTAAACACACTACCTGGTAGCATCAGCGCTGCGCTCATGTTCTAATCTCACCCCCCTCCTCCCCTCTTTTTGATATTGGTGAAAGCTGCTATCATATCCTNCTTGTCTCTTCTCTGCTCCAAGCTATATTGGCATATGTTGAGTTCCCTCTGGTATTGCTGGGAATGTTTGTGATAGTATGTAAGGGCTGAACCATACCTCACTGTTCGTAGGCACGCCGCCTTCCCACCACACCAATGGATTAAGCCCGGAGTACAGAAATCCAAACTAACTTGGTTTAAATGTGCACAGACCTAGCACTGGGAAAATGACACTCTTTAGCGTCCATAGACCACGATCTCCTCAGTAACAAAACTGTGCTCCATCCATTACCCAATTCACCATTTATGTAGTCTTCCCTAACCCTCTTCTGCAAATTGACTTACTTTTCAATCAATAGCACCAGTCCCAATACAGATGACTAGGATCATCCACTGGTCCTCACCCTGTGAATGCATGCCGTCTAATGCATAGTGACGGCAGATAAGGGCCATATGGCCCATCCGGTCTGCCCCATTGTATAGTGTGGGCAATATGTGAGGCAGATCAAACATAGATAGCCCATCTCTGCTTCATTCACCTACATTGCTGGAATGTCTAGGGAAAGAGAGATGTCTGGCGATTTACATTATTTTTCCTTCATCCATCAAACTGAAAGATTTTTTTTTTGAGGGGGGGGGTTGGCATTAATAGATAGGATAATAAATCTATGCAGCTTATTGTATCTAGGTTACANTGCTCAAATTATAGAGCATGCAGTAATATTATATTAGGGTATTATAAGCACTGATATTCTTTTCCTCCTTCATCTCTGTACTTTAATATTATTCTCCTGAACTTTCTGTCATTTAAAATGAATCACAGAGCTCGTTTCATGCTGAGAATGAGAATGCGAGGCTGCAATGAGGTGGGCAAATAATTCCCCAGCTGACCTCGAGAAACCTATATCAGGAGAGCGGCGAGGTATAAATACTCTATGACAACACCAGGCACGGGGGAAACGGATCCATTTTTCATTTTCTCATTTTTTAACCTTTAGTTGCTGAATTACTGGAGAGANTGACATAGAAGTGAACTTTGAATTGCATGAATAGCTTTTCCTATTAGTATTCTTATTGTTTATGGCATTGTAGTGATTCATAGGTGAATGCTGGCTATGCATGTGACACCTGGCAACCAACGGGGGCAGTGTCTGGGTGTTTTCTATAGTAATCTATTGTAAATTGATTGGCACCTCTTTAATATTATAAAGAGACATGTCTATGAATAGGGCCACAATCATTCACCTGTATTTGCCAACTTTTCATTTTAGCAGGTTCCTGATGATGTAAATCATACCATCCATCCCCACTTAACATTAAATTGCATCATCAAGCCTCACCCCTATTTCTACACATGATCCAGGATTGTTCGGGTGTTTTCTGGTGCATAACCTGCCTGCTCACAATGCTCAGCATGCTCGTGTAAGTACATAATGTATAGGTTACAGCATCATAAAGAGGTCTTCTACTTCCTTCTGGAGTAATAGCACTACCCTGATGGCTTTTCTTCCTTCTGGAGTAGTAGCACTACTCTGATGGCTTTTCTTCCTTCTGGAGTAATAGCAGAATGCTGATGGCTTTATTTTCCTCCTGGAGTAATAGCACAATGCTGATGGCTTTTTTTTCCTTCTGGAGTAAATAGCACAATGCTGATGGCTTTTCTTCCTTCTGGAGTAATAGCACAATGCTGATTGCTTTTTTTATTTTATTTATACTAGAACAGTGGTTCTCAAACCTATCCTCAGGACCCCCAATATGTTTTCCAGTCCTCCTCACAATCACAAGCGATATAATAAGTAGCACCTGTGGACCTGGTCACATGTCAGTCAGTAATAAACACCTTTGCTCCAGCCAGGAGACCTGGAAAACATGCCATGTTAGGGGGCCATATGGACAGGTTTGAGAACCACTGTACTAGAGTAATCTCATTATTCTGAAGGCTTTGTCTTATCTCTGGATTAATAGTGCTATTCTTATGACTGTTTCTTATTCCTACTGGAGTAATATCACTATCCTAAAGTTTTCATCTTCCTTATGGAGTAATAGCACTATTGTCCAACTAGAGTAATGACACTATCCTAAAGTTTCTTCCACTTCTTGATTTATATCACTAATCTAGGGTCTGCTTCTTAGTCCTATTGGAGTAATAGCATTATTCTATTGTCTTCTTCTTGATTCTAGAGCAATAGCACTATCCTAGTGTCTACTTCTTGTTTGTTATGTAATAGCACTACCCTAGTGTCTACTTATTGATTCTGGAGTAATAGCACAATCCTAGTGTCATCTTCTTCTTGATTTTAGAGTAATAATACTATCCTAGTGTCATCGTCTTCTTATTGATCCTGGAGTAATAGTACTATCCTAGTATCTACTTCTTGATTCTGGAATAGTAGAACTATCTTGGTGTCACCTTCTTGATTGAGTAATTGAGTAATAGCACTATCCTAGTGTCGTCTTCTTATTCTTCTTGACTCTGGAGTAATAGCACTATCCTAGTGTCTTCTTCTTCTTGATTTTAGATTAATAATACTATCCTAGTGTCATCTTCTTCATTTTCTTCTTAATCCTGGAGTAATAGTACTATCCTAGTATCTACTTCTTGATT
>JABWIB010001176.1:63771-97631 GCA_016617825.1 Platyplectrum ornatum
TACCCCCCTGCAATTCAACATGGTTTTACCCATTCGCTCGTAATTTCAATAGTACGTAAGTCTGGATCTGGTCCAATGATGTATTAAGTTAGTGACCTGGGTCACTGGTATGTAATGCAGTCATAATAAGCACATAAAAAGAAAAACGACACTATACTGTATAGCGTTATACAAAAGCATTGGCAAAATACACTTATATCCAACACGTTGTAACACAGCAGGAGGACATGTACCAGCCCCATGAATGTCATCTGCAGGTGAGTAACTCCTGAAAACAAAAAAGGAGAAATAAAAAGGTACAATTCTCATTGAGTAAGAACAAAGCTTGTGGTTTCGCTATTCTAAGGCTTGTATTGTTATTCCCCAGGAGCCGTGATATTGGTGCTTGTTTCCTTTTATGTAAACTAAGTCTGAGTCTTGTGGTACAGAGCAAACTTCAATTGTCTGGAACCCCAGAAAGTACCTTCTGGGCTGTCAACAGGTTCAGCTGTAGTTAAACTCTATAGTACAGGGCCTAAAGTGACGTAAGGAGGGAGATTGAAAAGTGGCCCATAGAAACCGATCAGGTTGCCCTCATACGGGAGTTGTAGTCATTAATGTAAGCGCTACTCAAGTAATAATGGTCAGAGCCAGATTTTTCCATGTGTCTGGGTCATATTATGGACCTTTCTGCTGGTGTACATGGTCATGGTCAGCGTGTTGTGAATTGAGGAATGACCCTCCAGACACATTGGAGGGGCTGGTTTAACCAGGGGTCTTGGTGTAACCAAGCAAACATCTTGGTTACAGCTTTGACAACTTTTAGTTTCTCCTTGGACAAACCAAGAGTCGGCAGTATGGAGGTGGGTGGATTGTCTAATTTATGCAAATCAAGCCCAAGCCCCGCCCCCGCTTAGCAATGCCTATAAATTTGCTATTACTCAACGGTCATGATGTCATCAAGCCCCACCAATCCACAGCAAAACATAGTCTTTTATCATATAGAGGGGAGGAGTTTTCTTCTGCCCAACCCCCAATGTTACCCATCTTTGGGAGGGAGAAACCAAAAGTCAGCAACCCTGAACATATGCCATCATGCTTTGCCAATTCTGCGTATTCTGCTGGGAGTTTCACAGCGTTGCAGAGATGACCTAGGGACGTCCTAAGCTAAAAATAAGTGATAAGTCAAAGTTTAGAGTGAGTTTTCCTTAGCTACGTCCCAGTTTCAGGTCCGTTTCAGCAACATGTAATGTAAAAAGTAGAAACGCCTCGGATGCCAGCGCTCCCTTTCATTCCTTATTATCGGCCATTAGCATTTGGACTGAGATGTGTATGTCTCTTTCTCTTTAATCCAGAATGCGGTATACAGCAGCACGCTGCCAAATTTCATTTCTGCCACAGTGCCATGTGTGATTACCCCTTTTCATAACAGGCTACTTCATGTAAATATCCAATAAACACAGGGCCAGTGTGTAACCTTACAGCCCCCAACCCATGTGCACCTCACAGACAGCGTGTTCTCACATGCCCTCTGCCACGCGCCCAACAAAAGTGGAATTTAAGTCTGGTCACTAACTAAACACCGCGACCATTTCTCTTTACATTTCTCAAATAAGGAATTTAATATATTGTTGGAAATATTTGAGCAGACTCTGCTAGTTCAGATTCCTTAAAAAAAACCAAACTAATAAATCAGGAAATATTGGTCCAGAGTCTGTTTAAAACTATGTACAGGGGACGGGGCGATGTCTTATATATGGGACTATAGTGGTGCAAATGGAGAGGATGGTGCAAAGGACCGCTAGCAACGCATCGGAGGCTAGCAGTGGGGTGGGCCTTTTCTCCTGTTTTTTATTTGGGGAGGGGGTGAAATTATACGCTGGAACTTGGACTTTTTGGAAACGTACCTGCCCGGTGCGCTGGATCTACCGATCATCATCATCATCATGTCACGAGATTCACCTGTTCTGTAACTGATTGATTGTGCAAAGTTCTAAAGAGTTCAGAAGAGTCTACAACTAAATCCTATCTAAATCCATTACAATAGGGTCACCTGTGTAGGGACTCTTCACCAGTTGTTGAGTCCTGGACATACACTGTCCCTACACAGGACCATCACTGGGGAAATAAATGAAATAAATGATATCTGGGGCTTTATACAGTGGAAGAAAGTTTTTTTCTCTTTGTATTTCATCACTCTCTCTTTCCCTCTATCTCCCCCTCCTCTCTTTGTCTCTCCTCTTCTCTTCCTCCCTCCCCTCTCTCCCTCTCTCTATCCCTCCTTCTCTTCCCCTTTCCCTCTCTCTCTCTTCCCCTTCCCTCCCTCTCCCTCTCTCTCCCTTCTCCTCTCTTCCTTCCTCTTTCTCCCTTCCTCTCTCTCCCTCTCTATATCCATCCTATCTTCCCACTCCCTCTCTCTCTTTCTTTCTCCCCCTCTCTCTATCCCTCCTTTCTTCCCACTCCCTCTCTCTCTTTCTTACTCCCCCTCTCTCTATCCCTCCTTTCTTTCCTCTCTCTCTCTCTCCCTCTATCTCTCCCTTCCTTACTCTCTCTCTTCCCCTCTCCCTGTCTCTCTCTCTCTCCCTTCCTTCCTCTCTCCCTTCCCCTCTCCCTCTCTATCCTTCCCTCCCTCCCTCTCTATCCCTCCCTCCCTCTCTTCCCGTCTCTCCCTCCCTCTCTCTCTCCCCCTCTCTCTAATTCTTTCTCTCTCTCTCTCTCTCTCTCTCTCTCTCTCCCCCCCCCCCTCTTCTCCCCTTTGTATTTGTTGATTACTGGGATTTGCCCATTCTTTGCACTTGTGCTCACACTGGAATCTAGATTCAGGCTACCATACCGATATACATACTGAAATATCTACCAAAGTAGTGAAAATACAATGGCTAAGGTGAGGGGAGGGTTATTATTTAAATCCTATGACCCCATTTTAAGTGTGATTGGATCAGACATCATAAGATAGCGGCTCCCCCGGTGAGTGCAGGATCAGGGATCAGGCAGAGGTTCAGGACCAGTGAGAGGGAGATTCATTAAGTCTTTCATGTGAATGGCCCATTGTAAACATCCATGTAAGATAGAAGACACATGTTCTCCAGTCCGGTTCTGTATTCCTGAGCCCCCCATTGTAATGAAAGCCTCTTTTATGTCCTATGGTGATGTTACCGGGACAAACCATAGTGACACCCAGGAGGAAGCTGGAGAGACTTTAATCACTGCCCTGGCAGCAATTATCCTGACTCGCTCCACCTTACCCATACAATACCCTAACAAATAAAACATTTCAAGAGCATAGCGTGTCCCCGACTATTATAGCATCAGCCCAGAAGCATTACCAGACGGCCGACTAAGTATATAAAGCTGGCCACTTAAGGGCTCTGTTGTTGGACTTACAATCAGGGTGAACATGATACAGTGGTAATGAGGGTCAGAGTGCAGCTTAATAAGGTAATAAGCCTTTCCGGCATAGAAAGGAGCCTGGAATGTTTAAATCAGCGACTGGTCGCATGTTTCATGTATTCAATTATTCACAATGCTCAAGATTAATATTGTGTCTTTGATCTATCGGATAAGGTTGAAATACTGAAATTTTTGTGTTGTCGCCATAGACTTAAGACTTAATAGAAACTTATGGTTTCGCTGGGCGCTAACCTGCGTCCTTTACCAGTACCTGTACCTGAAACTGGGCATCAACTGATATGGCGGCCACACTACCCCAAGGGATGCGGGTAGCTGGTAGAGCGCATTTCACAGGATGCTGGGTTTAACTAAGGACAGCTGGGGAACGGATAAGAGTTTAGCTCTTATCTGTTGGTCACAGGATACAACAGACACAATTCATAAAAATCGAATGTTGGTTTATTGCTTAAGGTTCTTGCAGACCATTTAGATGAACCAATAATCACTAGTGAGCAATGCCAGTGGTAAGACCTTACAGCAGGCTATGCCAGGTTGCAGTGCACTACATCCTCACTACAGATGAGCTTGAATAGCATACCACCACCCTGCTTGTTGATACCACTCAACTTCTGTAGCCCTCAATGAACTAATTAACATTCGCTAAACATTTGCATATCATAGGTAACAGGGAACACATTCGGTCCAGGCTCTTTGATCTACAATGAAATGATCCAGATATCACAGAACAGGCGAATTGGATATAGACTTGAACACCTCTGGCCATCCTAGGAAAAATCACCCCATCTGCGAGCCATCCACGAGAACAATGACGTTCTCATGGTGGCCATTTAAAATAAAAAAAAAAAATAGATAAAATAAATAAAAACATACCTACATTACTGATGTCTTCGCTGGGAGCTCCTTCTTCCTATGCACCGACGTCTCCATCTTGTACGGAGAGGACGCTGTATATGCGTGACGCATGGAAGAAGGAGATGTAATGTAAGTAAGTATGTATTTTTTTTTTCTATTTTTTTTATGTGACCTACATGGCAAGATTTTATCCCAAAACCCACAACAATTGTGGCTTTTGGGTAAAAACCATTAAATTGTACCACAGCTTACGATTCAACAACAGCCCACTTGCTATACCTTGGAAATGTAACATAACATTGGCAACATTTATGATATAGCTTAAAAACACAAGTGTAAGTGCTGGGAATTAAACCTCAGAGGTCTGTGCTCCTTTTTAAACAATATGTCAAATGTATGTGGGCTGCTGAATGTCGGATGTATGTGGCCCGCTGAATGTCGGATGTATGTGGGCCACTGGGAGAGTTGTAGGCCCAGCCGTAAGTGGACATTTCCCTTATGGCATACACACATACCTTACAAATTTATCCTTAATTATTTATTTCATGGTTTAATGCATTGATTGGGTCATCATGCAAAGTCTACTATGTCTATGTCTTGCTTAGTGCATTACTTTCCAGTGTAGGTTTTGGCAGCCGGGGGCGGATTGGCCATAGAACTTACAGGGAATTCTCCCGGTAGGCCAGTGGCTCTGGAGGCCACACTGTAGCCCCTATAGGATAATGACAGTAATAGGTGGTGGTCACTAACTCTTACATAACTCACCTACATTATATGTTTGTATATTCTGTGCTAATCCGTTGACTATTTAGCACCACCTATAATTGATCCAGCCCACGTGGCCTCTTGAAGATTTTTTTCCAGGGCCACTTTGATTCCCCAATCCGCCCATGGTGGCAGCTTCATTATTTTGGAGGCTGAGTCTTTACCGCACACACACACACACACACACACACACACAAACACACACACACACACATATCACTGTCCCTTAAATCACAGCAAATCTCCCAGAACGGCGATTACCGTCATTATACACTCACACATTGTACTAGCGGCTAGACACTCATGGCATGAATTGCATCAACCAGGCCAGCAATTTGTTACCCATTTACCCAATGGGTGCTAATCAACATTGAATATGTTTATTTTCAATGAATTAAATTGCAACACAAATTACTTCCACGGCGAAATACAGCTAATTGATTTTGCAAGGGCTTAGAGATGTAAAGCGCGATAATGGGACTATGGTAACGCGGATGTGAACAGATAACGCATCCATGGGAGGAAGAGATGTGAGATTGCTTATTACACATAATTCTGTGTTTTTTTAGTATTATTGATTTTTGAACCAGTGCAGTTTTTATTCATGCAAATTGATAGGAACCATAAGTGACACTTTTAATGTACTGGAAAGTTATTATAGTGTAATTTTTACGCCTATGGCATCTTCTCGCTTTTTTTTATTTTTTATTGAAGTTTTCTTCCTATTGAACTGCCAGCTAATCAATTACTACACTTGTCATTCATCCCACAACACAGCAGCTGGGTACAGGAAACCTGCATTTCATTGGTCGCCAGCCAGTCATCATATCCCAGCTGTCCCTTCTGCCTTCCTGAACCATAATGCTATTTCTTACACTCAAGAGTTCCTATCCCCCCCCCCCTTCAGCCTATTCGAGAGTCCTCTTTCCTAATGTAACTATTACGACACAACCAACCAATAGACGGCAGGAAATAAAGAGAGGGGGGATTATGAAAAGTTGTATTCATTGTACAGCACTTTGGCACGGATGATTTTCCTATATTCTACTTTATATTAGGCGTTGATATAAAGGCTGCTGACAGATCAAAGGTTTCGCTGGTAAAATGATATGAAAGGCAAGAGCATTAATATCCATCAAGTTCCTTTTAGGATTTGCAAATTAGGGGGTCCGGGGCCTCCCAAGAAAAGCGAGCAGGAAGGTCTGGGACGCTGCGTTTTCTTATGAATAGCAGGCGGGTGAGGGCAGGAGGGTTGTGGAGTGAGGTGTTGACCTACGAAGCAAAGGTGATGGTTCTGTGTGAGGATTCACAATGTTAGATCCCGAGTGTGCGGGATGGATGTCCGGGGGGTGACCCTTGACCCCGATCTATAACATTTTAATAAAATCAAAAGTTGTATGTTGTAAGCAGCCTATAAACAATAATTGAGGCTGTATTCACTGGCATTTATCCAGAGATGAAGGGTCGATACAGAATGCACAGGGCATGGAAAAGTCGCTGAAGAGACCAAGAATAAATCCCCATTGTGGACAGATGAGTATTTACCCAATCCTTATCCTTATACAAATACCAACCCTCGCCTCCCTGAAGGCTATCCCTCACCTTCCCCTTGTCTGCTACATCTCCTCCCTGCAGCCCAGCCATAACCTTCCCCTTCTATGATCCATTCCCTCCCTGTAGCCTAACCTTAACCTTTCCATTCTATGATTTATCCCTTCCCCACAGCCTAACCCTAACCTTCCTCTTCTGTGACCCATCCCCCCCGAACCTAACCCTAAACTACCTCTTCTCTGACCCATCCCTTCCCTGCAGCCTAACCCTAAACTTACCCTTCTATGATCCATCACCTCCTCCCAACCTAAACCTTACCTTTCCCTTATTTTAACAGTTCTTCCCCCGCAGCCCTAATCCTAAATTCTAAGCTCCCCTAGTCTGATCCATTCCATCCCTGCAGCCTAACCATAACATTCCTTTTCTGCAATGTAATCTCACCCTCAGCCTAACCCTCTTCTTCTATTCTCCATACCCACTACATCATAGCCAATCCCTTCCCTTCGGCAATCTCCAGTAGCAGACGGCTCTCGGTTCGGGATCCGGTCTGTTGGGGCCTATCTGGGAAAGAGAACGGCTCCTCTTTTTCTTTGACATACTCACCTATTTATTAATTACTGTTTTTGCCGCCACCTTCTTAATTTTTCCTCTGGACTCAGACAAACAGTATCACACGAGCATATGTCTACATGGTGCCTCATGATAAAGCTGACTGTATATGGACCAGATCCAGGCGTCCGGTACCTGACTTCGGCAAGTTGCCAAGTCTGCCTGTATGAGCGTACAAAACAAGATAACTGCAGAAATTAGCTTGATCATTCCTAGGCTGAATTGTTAATTATCCAGTCTGTTTAGGTTAAATTATTTCATGGAGGAAATGGAAGCGTTGCACATACACATTACTCTATACTCAATCTACTTGCAACTACCAAAAAGGGAACTTGGTCATGTGACTTCTAGTTTTTGAGTTCGTTACAAAGCAGTTGTTCTATGAATGATGCGTTGTGAAATGGAGTCTTCTGCATTCGAGACCTTTGTTAGTTGACCAGAAAATGTCAAACAATATACATTATTAATCACTGTAAATGGATATGAAAACAACTGGAGCTGTTTATTTTTCTTGCTACAGGAGTCCGCTGCACTTCTGGAGTATATGCAAATCTAATGGGTCATGCCAAGGCACGAGGAGCAATGTCCTAGGGTTTTGGTGTCTGCCGTTGGTGAAGGGGCCTATGGAACTCGTCTGTGACAGAGATGAGTTCCAACATCCAACATCAGGTCGCTAGTTAACCTTTCCATGCCTAATGTCCTACAGGTTTCATACTATCTCAGTGTTGTTGTGAAGAATATTGTAATGTGGACACTGCTGTGACCTACTAAGCCCAACCATAAGCCTAACCCGAAACAAGTGATCAATGACTTACCGGTGCGGAAGGATCAGGACAATGTGGCATATGTTGGTGGAGACTTCTCTTTTGCTTTGGGCGATTTCAGTTAAAATGGCTGTTACTTAGTAAGTACCTAAAAGCCTATGTCGGTCATGTTAGAAATCACCACAACGATTTAAAGACCAATAATTATTCTCCGATTTGACAGCAAGACGAGACTAAGTAAATTCTAAAAGGCCAATTTCCCGGAAAAATGGGCACAATACTGAAAATTGCTTCTTAATCAACCAGTACGGAATATTTACCGGCTCAGAATGCCCGAAATTTGTGAGTCTCGCGAAATTCCGGGAGCGTCGGCAACCCTGTTGTACATCTATCTGATTGTGTGTACATATCCTTTTTAATTTTGTATTCCCATTATCCGGCTCTGCTTCATTTTCTCACTTTGTGTAAACACAGGAACTGATTGTCGAGTTCAGGAAAAAATTTATTTTAAGTTCTGGATCAAAAGGTTTCAGTGTAAACAGTTTGAAGGTCAAAAAGCGGCTGATTCGTTCAGAAGTAAAAGTAAAAGCGTTCGGTGAAAAGCAGCTGAAGGTGAAACGAAAGTGAAAAATATGATAGAGGCACATTCCTATAACAGTGATTGTATAAGCAGCTTTAACAAAGGAAATCAATGGCGCCAATAAATGTGACTCTGCAGAGTTACAGTTATATTCAGGCCCGGCGATAGGGGGGACAGCTGTGATGGGTCCCGAGCTTCAGGGGCTCCTCGTCACTAGTGTTACCACCCACCGACTAATAAATGTAGCTGCGGCTCAGTCGCAGTCACCGGTTGGCGGAGTGTGTTTAATCATGTGTCTCTGTTATATATATATATATATATATATATATATATATATATATATATATATATGGAAAATAAATATATTGCATATATATATTTATTTATTTACATTCAATCTTTTCTTGAGGGGGGTGTACCGGGTCCCCAAGATTTCTGTTGCACCTCTGGGGTTACATTAGAGGACTAAGGGACATCAGTTCCATGTTCTTTTTGACATAGGGCCAGATTCAGCTTTTCACTCTCATGACTTCTCTCATGGGCAAAACCATGTTGCAGGGGAGGTAAATTTAATTAGTTGCAATCAGCATAACAGGTGACAGCTGATGTTTCCAGCCCAAGTCTAATAACAGTGTAACAGTAACGCTGGTCAGTATCTGTGTGCAAATTGCAAAAATAAAGTATTCTCCCTGCATGCAAACACTAACATTCATTTTATCTCCCCTGCAATTCAACATGGTTTTACCCATGAGAGTGTAAGTCATGAGAGTGAAAAGCTGAATCCAGCCCATAGACATTAAAATATATAGATATGGATCTGAAATTCAAATCCATATCTATATATTTTAATGTCTATGTCAAAAAGACAGATTCTGAATGTTGATATAACATTATCTGTGGTTATTATTACAATTCTTTACCGGGGGGTGTCCTCACTCATGTCTTGGCCATCAAAGCAGAGATGTGGTTACATAAGTAAATTCTATTGAATCTATAAATGAAAAACTATAATTAGTTCTTTGAAGCGTCAGGACAGATCATAACCCAGAATGTGGTTTTCCGATGTGTTAATTTAATTATTATATTAATAAAACTTTTGATGTAAGCAACATTTTTGCATATAAGTAAACTTTTTTTGTACTTAAAAGTAGAATTAGTCAAGGATACAGCTTAATCCTGTCATGATACTTTCTAAATGTGCTGGGTGATAATAGATTATGGTTTTGTTACATGGAACATTACTGCGGGTTACATAGCTGTATCCATATGTAGCCTGTTTTTACTGTGGGAAATACCAAGGAAATGTATGTTATGCTTCAGCTGTCTCCAGAGATGTAACATTCCTGCTCTTTTATGAAGACCAAGAAAATCTCCTAATTCCCAATAAACATTTATTACTTTATCTCCTTCACTGGACACAATTCATCAATGCCTGATGTACGTATGTTCCTTTGTTACTCCAGCTATAATTATATACACTGACCGAGAACTGGTGGAGTTCTCCAGCTCCGTCAAGCCATTGTTACTAAATTATAAGTCACTCTAAATCCATTCCCCATCAGCACATCCATCCAGGGCAGGACAAAATCCGGATACCAGTTTACCATGGGTACAAGAAATCTTCCACGTAACCTTCTTTATCCGGTATAAATCCTCTTTTCCTCAAATACGATAAGATTCCAGTAGCATTGTATGCCACAAATCATTTTGGTTTCATTGGCTTCTGTGCTACATTAGTGGAATCTTTTCGTTTTGCAGTGACAGACTTCTTCTGGAGAGAGGTTTGGAGGGATTTATTTTGTCGGTTCTAGTGACCTTATTTTGTTGGTCCATCCCTGGCAATCACCAAGCCGACAGCGATTCTGAAAGAGGAGACCCCGACTGACATCTGTCGGCGAACGAACACGGACAGATACCCAGCGCAGAGAGGGAAGACCCTAACCCTCCCCACATCCTAACCCTAACCCTTTCCCCTTTTATGCTCCAATATGAACACCCCTATATGAACCTTTCCCTCCTCATAACCCAATCATTACCTCTCCTTCTGTGATCCATCTATTCACTGTAGCCTAACTTTAATGTTTTCCTTTTATTATTCATCCTCTCCCCACACCCTTACCCTAACCCTCCTCTTCTATGATCCATACCCTCCCATAATGTAACCATAACCCTCCCCTTCTGTGATCTATTCACCCCAACAGCCTAACCATAACCCCCTTCTCCTTCTATGCTTCATCCCCTTCTGCAGCCTAACCCTATCCTTCTATGCTCCATCCCCTTCTGCAGCCTAACCATAACCTTCACCTTCTATACTTCATCCCCTTTGCATAGCCTAACCATAACCTTCACCTTCTATACTTCATCCCCAAATCTACCCCTCTATCTTCCATCCCCACCTTTCCATCGGGCCTGGGGAAAGAGAAGATATTACAGCATACTTACCCATTCATAAACGTTTTGAAACTAGGACTTTTCATCTAAAAACCTGGGACAATCTGATGATCCAACTCTGCGTTCACACCACCGACCCAGCAATTACCCAGGTTTTAACACAAAATTCACATTGAAGCAATGACCCGGGTGTGAGTATCCCTTTTTTTGTTTTAAAGACCTATTCTCTTCCCCTGAAAGACTGCAGGCGACCCGGGAATAACCCTTCTCTTCCCCCCGAATTCAAGTACTAGGTAAAGACATTGAATTTGGCACCGTTCACACTGCCACGAAAAACCCGGGATCTCAGGCAACGCAGGAATTTGCCTGAAATACCCAGGTTTTTCGCAGAAGTGGGAACGGGGTATAATAAGCTTGCCTCACCATGGGTATAATTAGGTCCTCCAAGGGTTTAGAGTAACTACAAGTACACGGCAGTTCACTGAGGAAAAACAGAGGTACAAATGAAATGATCTGTGAGAGCGAAACTTGTGTTAGCTCTGTTTCGAACCTGTCATCTTCTGTGATAAACCATGCCTAGTGACTCAGAGAGAGCATAGTTGTAGAGGAGAGTTATTAAGTCATTGTTCATATCACGGTTCGTGTTATTGGCCAGAATTCCACCGAAAATACCTTTAATTGCATTGTATGATTTCTGATTCAATTTACGAAATGAAAGAATGTTGTCGACCAGAACGATAAAAACGTTTGGTCTCTGCGTTACAAGCCTCAAGGGTCCCATGTCAGGCTCTTGCCAACACACTTTAAATTTCTGTAAAACTGGGTACAAAATCCCTTTATGTAAAAGTGCTCGGCTGAGCGAAAAATTCTATGAAGTGATGTGAAAAAATGTTACACATTATGTCACATTTCTTACAGTGCAACAGGTGGAAAAATGAGTCATTATTTTAACAGGTTTTGTGATTTTACCATTCTTTTTCTACCAACACACAAAAAAAGGAACATATGGCCGCTGCTGTAGGCTTTTTCTGGTACCACATAAAATAGAAACTACCATTAGCAGCTCATAACATTTTTCACTAAACAGGTGACCCCCCTTACCAAATACTGGACAAAAAAGTAAAAACAATCTCCAGAAATCACCATAGAAAAATCCATCTTCCCCTTTTTACGTCTGTAGCGTCTTGCGTCTTCTTCATTCGTAAACTCACCTATTTGCATAGGAAGAACGTAAAAAAGATCCACAGATGTTCTGTCTATAGTTGTGTAATGCTGTTATTTGGTTTATTCTACAATCACCAAACTAATACTAAAGACATTGGGCCGGGTCCTGCTTTAAGGACCACACTCAAGAATAGTGATTTCCAAACGTTCTCAGTTGAGGCACCCTTAGAGTCTTGACCACTGAACATTGTAGACCCAGGACAAAGCAATGCACTGAGACCCCTACCAACCCATTCACAACCGAAACAAAATGTAAAAAATGTGGACCTTTCATCGTCATCGCATTGTTCCTCCCTTCACACTTTTGCCCATCCAGTCATCCTTTCGGCCCCCTTCTTGTGTGCATCCATCTATCCAATGGCCAGTCCCCTATCTGCTACCTTAAAGCCGTACAGTTACACAGTGCACACCACACTGTTTGATTAGTGCATAATGTCAGGGATCTAAGAGGAGCCCTTGGGCCGCTGCCCAATGTACCCATGCATTAAGATTGCTCTGATGTCTGGGCAATTCAGATTGGTGGAAACCAATTTTGCGTGATAATCCTTTCAGGCATACACTCACTGTGTAATTGATGGTGGAAATCTCTTCTGCTCTCTCTTATTTAGTGTCTAAGCAAATCCCAAATTTGGGCAAGATACCTTGAACCTCCCCTCTGGAACCTCACAACCCAAAGAGGCCGATGGATCTGGGAAAGCTGCACAGGATGAAAATAATTGCCTTTCCTTTTGTTAACCAGAGGAAGCTCGACCTCCGTAGAAGGGAAATCACAACGGGGAAAGTCCTTGTGTCATTTACAGGACTCAGAGACCCACTGCGACTTTAGCACTCACTTATGAAACTCTGAGCTGCATCTTGAAATGAAATGAAGCTTGAACATTCTCCATCTGGGCCGAAGACGTTGAAACAGACAATAGCTTTGAGGAAACAGATGCCGGAATGTAGGGCCACAATTTATTTTTAGATGCATGATCTGTCTTTCTTCTAAACACTCTTAACCTGCAGGAGTGGAGGCACACTAAAATCCCAGTCATGACTGATTTGCCATTTCATTGTTGGAGTTTTCACATGGAAGGAAGATTAAAGAGGTGACAAGACGTATATGGTGACGGCCGTCACATTGTCTCATGTTCATCTGTCTTAAAACTCGTTTAGCGGACTCATCTGTTATGGAGGCTACTAATCTGTTCTTGACGTGGTCACACTGGATCTTCAAAATCTAGACCTTTATTTGTTTAACTGTTGGATTTCGATATGGAATAAGTAACTCAGCATATTAAATATATCTCGCTCTATGTATGCGCACCATGTCCCCTCCACCACAGTCTACAGTAAAGGTTTTGCGTGACAATGACATCGCTCATGACGCCTTTGGCAGGAATGGAGGGGGGAACAGGGGGTTGTCCAGGTGCATATTTCAGCACATAGACCCACCACACCATGTTATACCACTGGGAGAGATTTCTGTTAATTGACTTGCAGCACACAGCAGTGGAGTAGCTAATATGTTTTCATTACACATTACATTGTATACCTTGGATCTGCTGCATGTGTGGTGAGGCAATGGTACTGAGGTTTATATATACCGTATGTGTGTGTGTTTATATATATATATATATATATATATATATATGGGCCTCACAAAGGGGGTAACTAGAACATATGGGGTCCATTAACTAGAACATATGAATCCTTACATACAATCCAGATTTCGGCACTGTCCCCATTTTACAACGAGTGGTTCCTATGACCCACGCACAGGACATATAATACAGCAGAGATCAGGACCTAAATTTACTAAATTGGGCCACTGGAAAAGGGGAGATGTTGCCCATAGTAACCAAGCTCTCCGTTTCATTTTACATACTGAACAATGTGAGGTTGAATCTGATTGGTTGCTATGGGCAACATCGGCAATTTTCCAATCCCGCAGATATTCTGAAAGAGAAGGTAAAGCGGAGTTGTCGACATTCTCTCTTCCGAGGCTGGAGGTGGGGGTGTATATGGGGGTATGCCATACCGGCACTTCTCCAACGTGTGTAATTGTAAATTGTACAAATCTCTATTGACTTCTAATATATTCACTATTTCCATACTGCCACTTCTAAATTTCCACTTTTACCATTGAATTAAATAAAAAATGTCAGTATGGGGGCGGGCAAAGAACATGATGGATAATGAACCATATTTAATAAATAGAGTTTTTTTTTATAAATAGAGTTTAACCATGTCCCCTCATTATTGTGTTACAGGGCAGAGGATCGGAGTGACTCACAGGTAAGTCCTTTCATTCATATAAATGCTTCTTGGTGTGTTGTGAAAGCCATAGGGTGATGTCATTGTGAGATGACTAAGGAGGCGTGCACGTCTTATACACGATTCTGATCAATTCGCCATTTCCCAAAATTGAACAAACATTTGGGGGTTTTTTTGTTGGTGCCAAGATTGTAAACAATACAAGCAGTGGTGTAATCATGCCAGGACAAGCCAGGGCAAATACATGACATATAAAGAGGAACTCCCAGCTTGTACCATAACCTTGATATACGTCTTGTGTTCCGTTCATGTGGCAATGCTATAAACATGATTCAATGTTATTGAAGGGGAGTGTTTGTTTTTTACATAACTCATATCTAGTTGTCTATATGATATTTATACTTGGCTTGTTTCTGCAAACCTCTACATGGGATATATAATTCAGCAGTGTCATGTGACTAGCATGCCAACCACAGACACATGATACCCACCATACTTCTGCCTCTGTGTCCCCTGTGTATTGGCATGGCCTGATTGTGAGACTGTGTAACTAACACACGTTTTGCAACCTTTTCCGGTAAAAGAACCATGATATATAACCCATGAAGTTCATATCTTAGCGTTTTATAGAAACTTGTGTCTATGGTTGCCAACTTTTGCAAATGAATGTCAGGGGGATTGTGACAGCACTATAAAGTCTCACCACCAAAGGCATGTGCCCTTTATCACCAAAGGGGTGTGCCCTTTATCACCAATGGGGTGTGCCCTTTATCACCAAAGGGGTGTGTCCTGTGGATAGCCCACCCATGAGTGTGCCTGGAACTGCGAGAACAAATATTTCATCGGATTTATGTGCAATCAGCCTTCCATATGTGAGCTGTGTGTTACATGGGTGCATGTGGAGTTATTCTGCGTGGCTGGGGGAGTTATTTAAATTGTACAGCATGGGCCGTATTATTGCACTTATGAACTGTATCCAGATCACCCAAGTCCTGTGTCCAGATAAGCGGACATAGCACATGAAGTTCTAATTATAAGGAAAATGAATTATGCAGATTACTCTTATCAAGGGGAAAAGGCCACACACTCCAGACTGGATCCAGATTTACGTAAATTGAACTTACGAGCATGATGTTATGACTGGGTAAACCATGTTGAATTGCAGGGGAGGTAAAATGAATGTCAGTGTGTGCATGCAGGGAGAATACTTTATTGTTGCATGTTGCACACAGATACTGACCAGCGTTACTGTCACGCTGTTATTACACTTGTTCTGGAAACATCATCTCTCACCTGTAATACTGACTGCAACTAATTCAATTTGCCTCCCNTGCAATTCAACGTGGTTTTGCCCACTCTTGAAAAAATCTCCAGATTGGAACAGTTTATCTTATAGTGTATGGCCAGCTTTAGTGTTTGCATGCAGGGAGAATACTTTATATTTTTAAGCATTATTGATGTTCTATTGATACTTTGGTCAGTAGGATTGAGTGTTACATATGCATCTCAGGCGAAATAATAGGTAAAGGAGAGAAAAAAAATATTTCCACTCTTTTAAAACTTTTTTTCCATCAAGCTGTTAAAGTCCATTGGAGTGAAATAAACATAAGAACACGAGTTCTATTTTATTCCTTGGAAACGATATATATTTTTAATGGCAGCAAAGTAATTATGAACTCTATCGATATACTCTTATATAAATATTTTCCTGACATAATAGCAGTAGTCTTCATTTCTGAAATACAATAAATGAAAATACTTGGCTGCGACTTTTAATGGGTTTTGCAAACACAGAAGGGAAGGTGTTAGTCCATAGCAGGTGTGTATAATGGCATTCCTCCTCCAGTCTGTCCTTCCATTGTTCCATTGCTTGCATTGTGGGAACATTTCAGACGAGCCCGCTTCTAAAAACACATGCTCTGACGACTTTCTAGCATTAAATGATCCATTTTTATTGCAAGTCAGATTCTTGTGTTTCTTTTATGACGCGATGGGGGGAAAAATATGGCTTCAATGTGTAAAAAGAAAGTATTTCTGTTCTCTCCCTCTGCTTTTAAGTACTGTGTAGGGTATTTTGCTCATTAACCTGTGTATACCTTCTGGCATTCTGAATCTCAAAGCACTGTCGAGTCTGTGCCAGCCATACATATGCCAGAGGAAAGTGCCACCCAGGTGCATCACTACAGGGGGGGTGCCATGGTGTGTGGCTGCTACAGGGCCTGGTGGGTGACCATTTAGTACAGTTCTCAGCACTCAGTGCTAAATGTGTTGCAAGCAGAGGTGCTTAGCACTCATGGGTATAAATATACTAAGCTGCGGGAAAGGAAAAATGGAGAAGTTGTTTCAAATTGTAGCTCAGGGCAGTAGACTTTTGATTTATCCCTCCCAGGAGAAACCAAAAGCCGGAAGCATTGGGGGTGGGGCGTTGGGTGTGATATACACAAATCACTTCCAAAGCCCGGCCCCCTGGTCAACAAATGTATGTTTTTACTATGGACGGGACGGGACTATAGGATCGCATCTACATAATTCCATACAGTACTAATAGACTCATGAGTGTTCATTAGTACAGAGAGTCCAGTCTTAAGTTGTATAAATGAGCTTTATTAAACATGCTGGAAGTTCCAGTAGTAATAATAGGCCACATAAGCATAAAAATGGATTATACTTGAACCATATGAATAACAGGCAACCGTGATATACATGACAGCTTTGCATTATAAAAGAAATCATTTTATGTAACACCTACATAGACGTTGGCTGAGCTGGGACATAGTTATGGGTCGAACCGCCTCTAGATACAAAGATATTGGACTCCCTGGTGAAACGCGTTCTGTCCTCCTTGGAGACACATCATATGGCCCATAATTGATTTCTGGGCCAGGAATACTAGCACCAAGTACTGTCAGGGAACCTGTGTGACCCAGGACTTGGTGCTAGTCCCAGGACGGGCACCAGGGAAAAGTTTTGGCTCTCTGTCACAAAATATGGCCTCCTCCAGTGTCTCATGGGAAATCTGCAATTGCAGCCAATTTTAAAATGCATTACAGACACCAGGGACTAAATGTACTAAACTGCAGGAAATGAAAAGTGGATATAGATAGATATGTTGCCCATAGCAACCAACCACATTCTAGCTGACATTCTCTAGTATGTAATAGGGAAGTGAGAGCTAGAATCTGATTGGTTGCTATGGGCAACATCACCCTATAGGCCTATAGATTTCCTGCCCTCTGAAGGTGTTTGGGGTGTTGTTGTCATCATGATGTCGGTGTGGGCGGCTTTTAAAATCTGGAGACATACATTTTGTGAGGTAACCGGCAGAAGGAAAAAAAAAATGCAGCAACATGTTTTTACATTGCATTTCTCCAGAATAACTACCAGAAGATTTCACAAAACATGTGGTTATTATGTAATGACAATCCATGCCAAGAAATGTGTTGAAATGATATTTAAAGGAGAAAATCCTCTGTATATGTTACAGAATACTGAATTTACTTTTTTCATTTCTGGTCATTCAGAAGAACATATGAGTAGAGTCATTCCTGAATTGAAAGCTTATTGCGAAGTTATCGGTGCCCATGTGGGTATTTGCATGCTGGTTGCTAGTTGTTGACCCAGCTAGGCCCACTTTTTGTGTTCAGGCCATTGATTTATTGAAGAAATAAACTGGTTCCATCATGAGTTCTGTCCATGCATTGCAATGCTCTGAAGGGACATCCATGTGCAGGAGTGATGGCTGGTGTCAGTAATCATCACACACTCTCACGGCCACCATTCATGCCATGGCAAACATCAAGTTCCCACCAGGGAAGCTGGCGGAATCCAGAGACAATGTCTATTGTTCCAGGAATCTTGGAGAACTCAAAAATTCCACAGTCTCTCCCTGTCTCCCATGCACTCCAGAAGAATAGGCTTGGTGGGATATGGCCCTCCCTAGTGAGTAAACTAAGAGAGTCATAAGCTAATCCACAAGGATGGATTCAGTCTATATAAGTAGCCTGAACCCTACAGAAGATAAGTGAGTGAAAGGAGTCCCTTCTCCGTGCAGAATACTTGAGCTCCATGCGTACAGTATACACAAAGGGGGGAACTGTAATATGGAGAAAATGTACCTCAAAATCATTGCAAAAAAAAGTTGAGAACCACTGGTCTAACCCAATCATAGTCAGATCGATGGATACCTTCCAACATTGGCACAGAGGAAACCGGGACAAATAGGCCGAACACTAACCATTGCCTAGTCTCTGTCCACACCTGCCCATTCCATGCCCCTTTTGACCCTTTTACCTCAGAATAAAGAGAGAATAAAAAGAAAAAACATTTTTGTCCCCTTATCGGGGCAAAGTTCAATGTTGGCGGGGCAATCACCCAAAATCAGGACTGTCTCGCTGAAATCGGGACAGTTGGGAGACATGATGGAAGGCTGCCATATCTATTGCCGGAGAGATGGTGTGCTGAGGCGACCTGACTTTTTGTACAGAGGGAGGAAGAAGAGAATGTCCCAAAATAGTCATTTTTCCCTACTGTTATTCCAATGCTGCAACTTGAATGTATGATCCAACAGCATCAAAGCTTACTTCTCACTGTTCCTTTATACTATAATAACCATATCCTCAATTATTCACTTCTCTATCTTCTAGAGATGTTACCCATGATTTCTCCCCCCTCGGATTACCTTCTGTTCGACATGCTAATTTATTTTTGTGACAGGCCCTCTCTTCATTTCCACTTGGCCAGACCAGAGCATGACAAATAGGGCTTTAGGTTGTGATAGTTCCAGCATGCCATCTGATCGCCTCGCCGGAGTCGTCCGTGCCCTGTATTCATAGGAGAGCAGCAAGATATTCCTTTATAGCGTCTCAATGACATGTCAGAGAAAGCCCTAAGCTCGCCACATTCCATCTTCAGGTCCCCCCAACAATCCCCTTGAGATGCGGACAATGAAGGCAGCTACCATTCAAATGGTCTCTCTGCTCGCCCTCCCCGCGTATTGTTGCTCATGTCTGCCAGAGATGCATGTCCCTGTCTGATATGTCATAATCTCATGTTGACACAGGGGGTAGTATTGCAGCTGTTTCTAGAATAGAGTAAGACCCGGCCTCCAATCTCTCAGGAGATGGCTGTCATCTGGAAAGCTCAGGCCAGTGATCTGGGTAACCCCCTTTCCGACAACATCTACCCCCTTTTGGAAGTTGGCAGGTGACTTCCTGTCACTCAGCACTTTGTCTCAGAGTTACAGCATGCACTCATAATAAAGTCTGGCGTTTAATATGCAAGTATATTTTTATGTCGTTCCAATCCCGATGAAAAGGTTTCCCTCTTATCACAGCAGAAGGATGTGATCTCATCGAAATGGAATCTGACCTCTGGTGTGCCCTTCTCCTGACTTAAGCCAGCCATCGCCTCTGGTGCCCCCTTATTCTCCCAGGGTATAAAAAAAACCCTCACAATTGTCTTTAAAGATCCAAGACTGAAACATTTTAAGCAAACTTCTCCCACACAGCAGAGGAAATGAGCCTGGCTATACTTTTCTCTATAAAATATGGGAATCCGCAATGCTTAAGCCACTATGTCACATAAATACATAACGCCTCTCAGACCCTAGACAGGCTGATACAATCATAAGGAATAGATTTCCAGGCGAAACCCAGACAAAATTCTTCCACAAAGAGATTGAAATAGCTGGCTGTGTCCAATGTACGTGGGTTTCTATTAGACTTGCAAAGTGGGAATGGAATAGGGCTCGTAACATGTGGGTGGCTTCAGATGTCATTGAACCCTTCTTCCAATATGATTCTGGAATTTATTTCTGAATATATATAATTTTATACGATATATATATATATATATATATATATATTATTGCAGAAATATTCAATAGCAATATGAAAGATAATATCCTTATATCTCTTCTATATTAATATAAATACATTGGGGATTAAGCAACAAGTGGGACAATCAGTTCTATCTTATGGCAGGGAATTCCGTGAAGACACACGTTGCACTGGATTTAATACTCCCAGATATATATTTAAAATACAACTCTAAACGTCTAAAGGAAAACCTTATTGCTAATCTTCTTGTTTTGATCTCTCCTGTGGCCAATGTCGAAGCTATGATGCTTCAAATCCTTCGTCTGGGCTGTTTCCATCGATGGCCAACATCTTGCATCAGTGGCTCCTTCTAACCACCTTCTGCCCAATTATTCCCATTTCATCCCACATATTCTAAGGATGTCTCTACGATGTCATTCTACTGTACGGTCTCCTGTTATTCCCGCACGACTCTGTATAGCATACTGTATATACTCGAGTATAAGCCTAGTTTTTCAGCACATTTTTTTGTGCTAAAAGTGCCCCCCTCGGCTTATACTCGAGTCACTGTCCTGNANGATGTCAATGNGTTATCCCATTTTTTTNAGGTGAAATTTTGCATCTCGGCTTATATTCGGGTCGGCTTATACTCAAGTATATACGGTAAGTTACTTTGAGCTCTCTGTATCCCTGTATGCTTTCATGGCTCAGCATACCGCTCATCAACCATCGGACAAGGTCAAGCTTCCTCCGGTGGTCTTGAAAGCATTGCATTGCCTATACTTGAACAGACTTGCAGCAGTTTGACCAGAAAAGGACTTTAAAACACTTGAGGTAGATGTCTGAGCTTCTCTCTCTGTCTCCACCTGTTAAGGTAACATATGTCTTCCCTAGAGCAGTTACACATACTACACATACTACGTGCTATGTATTAGGTTCCTTGCAAAAAATGCCACTGCCTCCTCTGATCTTGCCTCCCAGATTTCGGGTATGTCTCCCAGTATCCCGGGGGAGTCAACAAATCTCCTGCGACCCATTCGCCTAGATACATTCCTATATGTGGACTCAAAGACAGCAATCAGAAACAGGACTAGCAAATTGCACACACCAAATGCAAAGCGGAACAATTATATTACCTTGCCCTGCTATAGGGAAGACATTTCATCCTTTAAATTACAGTCCATTAACCTGTCAAGGAAAGTCGCAATGTTAGCAGAGGCCATAGGTTAACTAGAAAATTTCATGAGAGTCAGGTATTTGTTTTCAAACATGGCTTCAGACATGATTCCCTTCCCAGCTCTGGACAAATTACTATTTATTTTTTTTATCTATTGACTTCTTAAACATTAAAGGAATTCAGAAAATGTGTGTTATATGCAAATACACTCGACTTCAGATTATTTGAAGGTCTATTTTGTGTCTCTCTGGGATCATCATATTTGCAGCATTTTACTAGCAATATGTTTGTTCTCGCATTTGGCCTTGATTATAGTACCACAGGATGAGGATTGCTGGATAAGGGAGATTACGGGATTCTCTTAGCCACCTCTAAATTCCAGAGACGGTAACAGAGTTCAGAAATGTGTCCCTGAAAATGTTTTCTTCTCTATCTATTTGGATGTATGTGAGATGTGATCCTGCTCATTAGATGCATACCTCCCAAGTGTCCCAATTGTGGGGGACTGTCCCCTGTCCCTCCTGCCTGCACTTTGTCCTGATTAGGCTATAGGCATGGGCAGAACTTTGGGTGGAGTCAGGCTTGAGCTTGGGCAGAACTTTGGGTGGGGCTTATGTTAGATGTGATATCGTCATGTCTATAGAGGGTAATTTCTATTGTGTAGGAATCTAATGTAACCAAAATACTGATTAGATTAATAACCACGAGCATTGTAATAGTATAACAGGACTGGTTTTTTTTTTTCATTTTTGGTTTCATTGATGGTTACCCAATAGTCATTTTTGGGCAGTACTTTAAGGTTTGATTTATATTGGCCACAGTCGTGATTTTTCTGATATACCGTTTATACTGCACCTTGACCTGGTTTTGCTGAGCAAGACCAGGAATTTACAAGGATTTTGGTGCATTGTGAATGGGGTATTGCAGGTCACTTCCCACAACCACTAAGGTCCCCTTCACTAAGCATAAGCAGGAACATAAACGTCATAAACTGCCCCTCTACAATTCAAACACATAAAGGTTTTTGACTTTCTCAAGAGAGGGGAACCTCGTGACGAGGGGTAAGTTCACTGTATGTTATTTGCTCAATAGGCACCAAAATATCCCTCGGTCTTACCAGTCAGGTTGTCAGACCCATGATCTACACCTGAGTTAGAAAACGCTTTCTTGGGTAGTACCAGTTACCCACAATGGAATGAGGTCATATAGACACATACACACTGCATCTGTTTTTTATTATTTTTTTGCAGTGGTTATAAGGTAAAGTTCTCTTCATCCGTATTTAAGCAAACCCCCAGGATATTTAATTTATATGTCTTCTGGACCTGGTATTGGTATGTACCACCAGACAGTTGTCCGAGTCTACGCCAAAGGTGGCCAAATTTTAGTGATCGCAGATCTACTTTTTGTTCACCCAATGTTTAGTGGCCAACACTTCAGTGCATCATACCAAGTTTTCTCTGCAGACCAGCCATTTCTCACACCTCATGTCACAAGCCTTACGTGACCTATTTCCCAGTAGTGGAGCACGCATGACATAGTGCAGTGGGTGCACTCGGACGCGTGACCTACTGGTGGAAGCCATGACATTCGCTGTTAGATTATGGTCCACCTCTTGTGTAGGTCTGGCCTAGACCTATCCAGAGTATGACCACAGGAGATGCTAGGTTGAGATTATGATGGAAGTTGACCTTCTCAGTTCATTAGTCCATTCCCAAGCATTGCTTTTTACTGAGATGAGGAGGGGGGACCACGGAGACTGTGAATAGCCTTCGGTTCACAAAGCGGCTACAGTCCCTTTTATTTACTTGTCCATAAATCAAACTGTCTCTTTGGCTGCTGTATCTTCCCTGACTTTACTTAAACTTATTAACCTGTATATGACAGTAATTTAAGGATGTGTTGACCTGAGATTATTATTGACCACTTTAAATAAGATTCATCATGTCAGTCGGCGTAGCTCTGATTACTGATGTGATGAGAGTTTGCTTTTCATACATTTCCATATATAAATACTCATGTTTAACATGTTTTCATGGGTTCTTATGCCTCAGTTCATTAGAGAGTAAAAACCATAACCTAAATTCACTAAGCAGGGAGTTTGCAGGGGAATTGAAAAGTGGGGATGTTGCCCATAGCAACCAATCAGATTAGAGCTCACATTCTCAGAATGAAACTGAGAGCTCGAATCTGATTGGTTGCAATGGGCAACATATCCACTTTTGCATTCCAAAGGCACATCTAGGCCCAGGTGTTGGATACCTTGCTGTGCCAGGTATCTCATAGGCAAACGCAGGGGGGGTTTCTGGTTGCCCAGAAACCCCCCTTAGTGTAGCTGTATTATATGTGGGTTATATTAAGTATTATGAGCTGGCACACTGTATAAAGTAAATTACAGGTCTGATATAGCATTCTACAATGTGTGTGGCATATCAAGATTTAGGAGTGACACTCAGACACAAATCTATCCTATAAAATATATATATATATATATATATATATATATATATATCAGTATTGTATGTTCCTTCACAGTATACGAATACACCCAATATGTACTTTATATAGTATGTCTACTCCAGACCCCAATGTCATGGGCCTGGGAATGGTGCACTATATCAAGTACATATTAAGTATAAAGGGAATAAGGGTATATCACATATTGTAATATATGCAAGTTGTATTTATCGTTTGGAGATTACACTATAAATAAACAGTATCTCAACAACACTATACATGCTATAGAAACCCCCCTTCCAAAATCCTGCATTTGCCCCTGTATCTATCTATACCTGTGCCCATGGAGCATGCTGGAACTTGTAGTTGCGAAACATCTGCGCCGCCTAAGGTTATAACATGTGGATTTTGTCATTCTTCCTAATGACTCCCACTCAGATCACAAGTTATTTATTTCCACACCAACAGATACAGTTCTTTTTTTTTTGTTCAATACAGAGAAAGGAAACAGGAAAAGGGAGAGAAAACCAGGAAGATGGGGTCAGAAGAGGAACATAAGGAAAGAATTACTGAATTAAAGATTACACTGTTTATTTGCACAGAACATGACTACTTATTGCAAGTCTTACAGGAACCCATTCACAGTGATTAAAGTCTACCCAGAAACTGAACGCTGATGCTCTGCCTATGACAGCAGTGCTGCCGCTTCACAGATCTCTCACATCAGCAGATTGGTTCATTGTACTGGAATAGTGATGGGTGATAAAGCGACCTCGTTGATTCATAAACCACATTCATTCTCAAGCGCTGTCTGTGGAACTTGCTGTATGACATAGTAGAAGTCCCTCTTAGGTTGAGGCAAGGATGCCGTCTCTCCCGGATTGTCTGGGAGACTCTCGGATTTCGGGCCGGTATCCCGGACACGCCAGTAAATCTTCCAGGACCTGTGCCTGGAGCGCTATGATAAATGGGCAGGACCTGATTATGACAAGCCCCGTCCATTCATAGCAAGCAATATTTCCTGTTCAGTGGTGGGGATTTGGGTGTGATTAGTATAAAACACTTTGCCTCCCCCCCATTCTGCCGTCTCCTTGTTTTTTTCCAGGAAGGAGAAGCCAAAAGTCGGCAACGCGCGGTTGAGAAGAGCACCAGGCGTGCTGAGCTTTCTATGTTTCACCACTTACATCCATTCCAGTGGTCTCCAAACTGTGCACTGCGGCTCCCAGGGGTGCAGCAGCAATTTCCCTGGGGTGCCACGGCCATGCTCCGAATTGCATTCGTACTGCAAATAGGACTATCAGGATGTGTATTTGTCATGCACCGTCTTGGTCCAGGCTTGACAAACCCAGGTCATCATGGCCACCAGTTATTTGGACCTGGCGACTCGGTGGTTGCTGACTTAAAAACTGTAAATTTAGCAATAAAGCTAAATTCTGTCTCCACTATTGATCTTATGGCGTCTTAGTGACTTTTACAACTGACTCATCGGAGTCAATTTAAGGAGATTGGTTAACATCCACTCCTTAATTCATCCACTCCTCAGCCAGTCTCCCGGATATTCAGGGGTAGTTGGCAACAAAGCTTTATCCACAGGTCACTTCACGCTCGTTTTCCCCACTCGTCCGCTGAAACTGTAGAGAGAGAAGCTCCCACTTGTGCGACAACGGTTTCGATTTCCCGCTGCTGAGGGCTTCTCTTTCGCCAATTTCAGAGGACGGGTAACCAGCTTAAGACATATAAGCCTAAATTTCCTAAGCAGGGAGATTGAAAAGTGGGGATGTTGCCCATAGCAACCAATCAGATTCAAGCTCACATTCTCCTGCATGTAAAGCAAAACTGAGAGCTCAAATCTGAATGGTTGCTATGGGCAACATCCCCACTATTCAATCTCCCTGCTTAGGAAATTTAGGCCATAAAGTCACGTACAATTGTTTATGTACCATACTTCAAATAGCTCCATTCATTAAAAGACATATTATTGCCCTAATCAGGCTGTGTGTGTGTTGTGTCTCCAGCATGGATACGTTACTCTATTTGTTTCATACTGAACATTATCACAAACAATGACATCAAATATTTTGACGCATTACAATTCCCTTCTGCTTCATTTTGATTACTGGATGTAATCGAAACACCAGACTGTATTGTTATGGCTACTTTCATGGTCAGAGATACGAGATGAACATTCCACATATCATTATGTAAACAACACAATTCACATTTCAGCATTGGTAATTCAGTAGTCGGATGTTTTATGTATCATGAAAGGAGACAAAAACCTGGATAGAGGTCAAAATTATGATGGCGGCTGTATAGAGTACATATGGGGTATATTACGGGTCTGGAGATCAGGGCCAGTGCCCGCCCCCCAGGAGCCACCTTGACGTAACGTCATGTCAGAACGTACAAACCGTCCGCGGAGGCCGAGGAAGTCGTAGAGGGGGAGGAATTACACTTATTATTGCCGCTCGCCCTCCCGATATTTATTTTGATTTTTTTTTTACTAATTAGTTTGTAAATGGGCGCGCAGGCCCTGCTGGAGATGGCATGCTTTATACTGTATACCGTGGACAGGTGTTCACCTGAGCCCCTGAAGATGGAGACACACTGGTCTGTAGTCCATGGAACGTAGCAGCCCTGGGACAGATGGAAAAAGTCTATAGATATTGATGAATGGACTCCATTAGAGAAGAATGATGAGAATGGATTGATGATACCTGAGAACTGGTGGTAAAGCACGGTAGACTGGATCCTAATCTGAGACTGGAGAACCGATCCGTAGGTGTAGCTGTATAATTACCATCCAGGATGCAGGAGACACCGAAGGTGTAGAGGTGTATAGACAATGATTCAGTGATGGAGGGGCTGGAATAATAGGAATAATAGCACATGAGGAGTAATACACAAGAAGTATTGCACAATGAATGCATGAGGAAAGGCTGTACCCATAGTATAAATATGTATTCCACATTGTCCTGCGAGACTGCTGAAGGGTGTTTTGGCCGTTCTACACTAGAAGTAAGCAGACATAGCCTGAACTCCGTATCCTATATAATTACACATGGGGATACCAGTGGTTTTGCCCAATCATACAGAACAAAGCAATGACTGGAAAGGCTGACTCTGCTCCATGAGACGGTGGCGTGACATTAAAGCATCGGTGTACATAATAACAAAACATATTAATGATGTGTAATGGAAATAATCCTGAAAAATGGCATTGCCAATCTATGCAGGATTTGCCTATTCGTTTTAAAAATAGGAAGTGTATCCATCCAAAAGGAAATCGAATTGTCATTCTAGTTAACAGGGGAGTTTTATGTTTCCTCTATGAGGAAAGAGATTAGGAGGTATATTTGGAATTTCTAGCATTGCACAATGCATACATATTTGAAAAAGTAAAAATCTTCTGCCTCTCGACGACCGTGGAGAGTAAGGAATACCCTGCTATATTCCAGAATCATAGCATAACGCAGTTATATCTAAAGCTGGCCATACACTATAAGATAAATTGTTCCAATCGAAAGATTTTTCAAGAATGGGTAAAACCATGATGAATTGCAGGGGAGGTAAAATCAATGTCAGTGTGTGCATGCAGGGAGAATACTTTATTGGTGCATGTTGCACACAGATACTGACCAGCGTTACTGTTACACTGTTATTACACTTGGGCTGGAAACATCATCTCTCAACTCTAATACTGATGGCAATTANTTCAATTTACCTCCCCTGCAATTCAACATGGTTTTGCCCACTCTTCAAAAATATTTTGATTGGAACAATTTATCTTATAGTGTATGGCCATCTTCAGGGAACCCCACTGTGCCAGTACACTAAGCGCATCATAATTCACATATGGAAGAGCAACATAATTCACATATGGATGCTAGTGCTATAGTCAAGTTTCATAAGAACATGGCCGCTAATCGGCTTACAGAGTCACAGACTCGCATGACATCCAATTCTAAATCTCACCCTTAGTGGGGAGACGCTGGTTCGCAGGGGCAAAAATNAGTTTTTTTGTTTACACATATAGCTGGATCCAAGAGAAACACAATAGTGTCACCGTCACCCAGGGTTGCCGACTCACCTGGAATTTCCTCATCCATTCATAGCGAATGCATGGTCTTTCCGCCGCCCCCCCTCATGCCGCAGGTTCTTGGCTTCTCCTGGAGCCAAGTCTGCAAACTGCACTGTCCTGATGTGTGCAGATTGATTTTGTGTTCTTCTGTAAAGGTATACATCCAGCACATAGACAACTTTTTAACCCTCAATCACACATTGGGGGCAGAGATAGCAGTTACCCCCTGTACACTCTAGTTGGGCAAATGGGTTTTGCACATCATAATATATATACATATATACGTTCATTTTCAGGTTATTAATGACACCTTCATATCTGTCTTTGTAAAACGTTTTTAAATTCTACAGTTCATTTCCTCAGCCGATACCATAAATGTATTTATAGGGGACTCACCATTAGCTGTAAATGCAGGATGATACGCGAACTGCACCCACAGGCGTAGATGAAAGGTTTCTGAGCGAGAGGCTCTTCAACCTGCTTTACTGGAGATCCTCCATGACATTGATGACTTGTTTGTGATTCTAACCGGCAGAAGTAATAAAGGTTCCAAATGTTTTACAATTGGCTGAGGTCTTAACAGCACCATATACCGCGGACGATGTCTAAACTTAAGTAGATGGGAAAGATTCCTGTGGGGAACTAATGTATGGTTATCCATCATTTCATGTCACACCACCACACATAACAGTCTCACCTTTGGATGAGAAGAGTGCTACTTAAATAGCTCAGTGTTCTGTTTTAGGAACAAGGTATACTATTTATTCTATAAGCATAAAACATTAACTAAGCCGTATTCAGGAGCCATTTATCACGGCTAAGCTTCTTGTGACATACCGGATCAATATGTTATCTATAGAACAGTTGCGGTGACAAAGTTATTTGAAGTGCACCCATTGTACACGCACACGCAAATGAATTCCCACAAAACCCAACAAACGTTAACCAGCCTATGTGGACCCAACAAAAATCATATGGCAAGAAGCAGGGGCAGGAATTAGACCATCCCAGACTCCTGCACGTGGACAGCTGGCAGCGTATACAGCAATTATATTATGGTCATACCTGAAAGCAGGTTGGGCAGATGCTTTAGGTCCATGCTCTTTCCCTGGCTCTTGCCCCATGGTAGCCATTCCCCTGACTAAAAGCTTGTACACCGTGCATAGTACACATATTTTACCATTTCGAGTAATATTACACACATATCTGCCAGACACCCACAAAGTGTGTTTTTCAGACATATGTAGAAGTTTGCGGGTCCCTTGGTAGAATTTAGAATCAGGGCCGGTGACAGGGGGGGACAGTTGTGATGGGCCCCAACCTGCAGGGAGTCTTGTTACTAGTGTTATCACTATTGAGGGGGGGGGGGGGGGCGAAAAAAATTGGGGTTAACCACAGCCCCAAGATTTCTGTTGCCGGCCCTGTTTAGAAGAGGTCCCCAAACTTCTCCACCATATATAAACACACATCGCCTCCAATGATCAATATTATGTCTCAGAGTTTCCAACATAAATTGCCAAATAGGCAAAAAAACTATTTGAATACTGCACTATGATATGAGTCAGGGCTCGAAGTAGGTGTTTTTAAGTGGTGGTATGGAGGNGGAGGGTATGAAGAAGAACAGTGCTGGCCACAATGTTACCCCATCCCCTACCCTGCTTCCTTTACCCGGGTGGCACCGGACCCACATACCATCTTGCTCCATTTATATATATCTATACCCCTAGCGGGGTCAGGGCCGCTTCCAACATCCCATTCCCCATTACCATTCTATAAAATATAAAAATTTGACAATGTTAATTATTTGTTGGTTTCCTCTTCACCAGGATGCATTGCTGCATGGTTACTCTTCTAGATGGAGGTTTAGGTTTTCATTAGGTCTTATACCTAATTGTTCTGGTATGTCATTTCCTATAGATATTGTATCATTGTATAAAAAAAAAGACAAATAAACAAAATAGGACAAATTATAAGGATAATGACACATTATGGGTGTCTGTGAAGGCTTTTTGTGGTGGGCATGTGATCACGGCATGCTGAGGGTATACCCATATCACCGGCACCTCTTAATCAGCACATATAGGAAAGGATCCAGACGTAAGCAAAATAAAGGCAGGGATCCAATATGCACAGAATTCGAAATGAAGGGCGATTTTCTGTCACATTGTACATGTAATATATAAATACACTTTCAGACGAGAGTTTGTGACTTTATGTAAAGCTATTGTGGCTTACCCCAACTCATACATATGTAACACGAAGCCTGGTCATTGTGAGACTATCATAACTCCAAATGAATCATCTGTTTCATTCTACCGGTACCCATCATAGTTTCCAAGCTGTGTTAGAGGCAAGATGTGCGATCTGACAGGACGAGCTATTAGTAAGCAGTTTGCAGAAAGCTGATGTGGAAGGGTGTAGCAGACGTTACAGTGGTGTCTGCATAGTCTGATAGTCAGCTGCGACTAGTAACGGCCAAAGTTTTCCGACCCACAGAATATCCTCCTCAGTCTGGCTGCAGAACTTTGCATATTTCTTCAGCTGGATTTGGCCACACAACATCATTACCCGGCATCATTGGTACAGTCATAGACATATTCATAAGTAATTGCATTAGCATCACAGCAATAGATGGGGGGTGGCTGTAAACCTGGCACTCACTGGCAAGACACCACCTGGAAACCTATATTGAAGCAATGCAAGTTGTCCAATGGCTTAGTGAGGTGTGCATGGGCCTTGTCTGGTAATCCTATATGTTGTGCACATGGGTCATTTATACCAGAGGAGGAGCCCAAGTCTTTTATTGCACCCTTGTACCCAAGAGGGACCCGGTCATCTTGCTTCTTAAAGCGATGCTCAGCCTGTGTGATTAAAATGATATTATACAACCAGGACAATATGTATAATACTGCACTTTATAATGTACTCTAAGACATTGATGGTCTGCAAGTGACTTGATAAACTTTAACCCATAGCCCTCATTTATGTTCTATTAGCCAGTCTTTACCTGAAGCCCCCAGTCATATGCATCTATCTAGACTTTAGCCCCCTAATTTATACCCCCCTATGAGACTTTACCTGTAAACCCCCATTTCTATATTTCTGGTGATTCATAACCTACAGCTTTCATTTCGATAGGTCTTGGACCTCACCTACAGTCCTTTGCTTCTTTCCTTAGGTAGTTTGGACATTACTTTTGACCCTAGGGGTGGTTTGACCCTTAAGTATAACCCATCCTTACCTTTGCTGTGTTACCATACTCATGCCGACATAAAACCTATCGCATGTAGGAAATTCATCATGGCCATGCACAATTCTGTCTTGTATCTCAGAGTAAGGTATGGGAAAGGTCAACATTTGTACAATTGCACAATAGTTCAAGGGCGACTGCTCTTCACATATTCTGTGGCTCTTGAAAAATTAATACGCTTGTTTGGTAATCAAATTAACCAATCTTGGTATCACTACCATATACCCTACCCCTACGACACGCTGTCTCTTTGACATTCGGATCTGTCCTGTTGTATCACACATTCCATATACTGCTATATACAACTAATAAATATTTCCAGAATAAGCACCTATCCAACACTGACTATTGCAATGGTCCCGTTACTCGGCCTTCCCAAAATGATCGTTCACCCCTACAGTCAATTTTAAATGCAACAGCTACGCAACAGGGCACACACCATACAATTACCAGGCCAATCATCTCATCAATATAAGGTGTGGAATGTGGAGTGATTTGTCGGAACATGTATGAAACAGTCTAGAAATGCTCATGACCGATAGAATTGGTCCCCGACTATCAGATTGTTTTGTCATGAACCAGGAAAATGATGACGTACCCGGCATAAGACAGAGTTTCCTTGCGGGTAAATCTCTTTTAATGACCACTACAATGTGTCAATCTCTGTATGTCTTGACTATGCCTGTAACAAGTTTAGTTTTACTTACCTAAGTCTGTATCTGGTCCAGATCAATGAAAACTCTGCAGCAATGTAATAGTCATTGTAATAGTCTGAAATAAATNATTCTGACTATTGCTCCATAAACCAAAGAACCCCATTCCAAACCACACGTGACAAAGAACATATCAGACTCTATTTATTGGGTAAATCAATATTTCTCACAGACGACTCATGCTCATTGAATGACTGAATTATTCTCCTGAACTATAATGGTCGAACTTGACTGTAACTGAAATTAAAATCCTGACCTAAGCAGGCAAAGTCTGAAGTGAGACAGTTAGGGGAAGAGGTTGTGGTCGGGGTTTGGTACTNACCCAACTACTATATGATAGAATTCTGACTGGTTCGCTAATGATGTCGGCTTTACATTTCTGGGAAATAAATTAAATGGTGTTCTGTAATACAAAACGTTTTTTTTGGACTTTAACATAATTGCCAATTCATCTATACAAAAAAATAGTTGGTGATGTTTTTTACAATCTAAGGTTTACTTTGGTCNACTGACGTGAAATAAGATGTTTGAAACAATACGGGTATTTACATTAAGGTTAACCAAAGTAGTTCTATATACTGTATATGTGTCATGTAATGTGCAAACTGGCAACNGACCATGTTAGCGCCCTCTAGCTGCGACTGATCTCTAACCATGGTACTGAGGAAGGTTATCCACCAAGCAGGGCTGTTCCTACCAAGATATGAGGGACGTATCTTGCTCTATATCTACCCTTACCCATCGTTCTTTGCAATCTGGAATAAGGGTTTTTATACGACAATTTGATCAAAGCTGATGGGACATTTCAAGTTTGGGAGCTGACCCAGAGTTTGGGAATATTAGCTTAAAGTGTACCCTTAAACAAGGCCTGTTGAAGTGTGATAGACGCAATTGCATGAATTCATTTTCTGGCATGCTGNCATAATATTTAACTTTTACTTAATACTGAATACTGAAATAGAGTTGACATTCTGTNTGCCCAACTTATATCTATCTGTTTTTGCTGCTACTCCCAAGCTCTGGGCCAGCCACTTCTAAGGGCTCGATTCAATCCTCACCCCCTNGTAGAGCCGCGTATGAAAAGACCCTAAATGCACATACCGGGACAGAGGTCAGGGAGCTTTGACTAATGGCGATGTGGGGTATGTGATGATACCTAGATATATACAGTTTGGAAGGACCATTCGATGTGTTCCCATAGCCTGGTTTGAACTATAAATCCCACCTTGGCAGATAGAGATGAGGTCATTCCTCCTGGCTACGAAAATACATCAGTGGGAAAATAGCCCTGTGCCAGTAGTGTGTAGGTGGCTAGCCCTGATGAGTTTTCCTCCTATTTTGTTTTGTGGCGCCTTATAATCAAATGATGATCATGATAACCATGCACGTCCAAACCCGGATATATCCTAAATCATCAGCGCCCCTGTTACTCGNTGCTGAATATACGGAACATTTTAGCTGAATTCAGCTTCTTGGCTGCCGGGGAAATTATTTTAAAGCATGCCGAAAAGCCATTTTATAGGGTCCTTAATGATTTAGAAGGAAATGATGAATGTTTTGGAGTTCCAAATGTCCCATTATGATAAAATATTCTGAAAATAGACATCCTTCCTCTGCTGCATTTTATAAATAGGAAGAGCAACATTTTAATCTTCAACATACAATTATGTTACATAATAAATATTTGAAGACAAAAGACTATATATACATTAAATGATAACTATTATTATGTGTATTAGTAAACGCATATCTTTCTAGAAACCTGTTACTGCTAAATATAATCCAGGGGAGGTAAGATAATAAACATTTATACTTTATGTAGAAGTACATGCAAATTCACTATATATATATATATATATATATGTTATTTCGCTATATATACTAACTTTATATTTTGCTCCTATTTGACACTAATATCCGGCATTTTTAGATTATTTTTACATGTCACCCCCTCCCCACACCTACTTACCCCTACAGTTTATTA
>JABWIB010001177.1:0-12382 GCA_016617825.1 Platyplectrum ornatum
CACTCTTGAAAAATCTTACGATTGGAACAATTAATCTTCTAGTGTATGGCCAGCTTTATTCATTGTTGAAATTGTAAAATGCTACATAATCTGATGCTGCTATATAAATACCTTTTGCTAAATAAATTATTTACTTATTTAATGAAATGATTTGTTTATAGGCAATGCTCCACTTGTAGTGTGGAAAGTCAGCTGTGCTGACTACAGAATCATGCAGATCCAAATATATCAGTTTAGTTTATATTATTGTTCCACTTAGCAACAGCATATGATAAAAAAATAGAAACCGCTGTATTTTTGTTCTTGTTTTTTCTATACTGTGCTGAAGTACATTAAAAGGTGACTGGCTTAATATAATGATTCTGTATGCACAGCATGCAGAGAATGCTATACAGGTCTGCTTTCTGGATTATATCGCCCTCTGCTGTACAATAGGAAATTCACATCGAGGTTATTGACAGTTCCGGTCTAGACACTGTACATAATCCAATCTGGGATTTTTCAGGTAATTTTTCACCCATGCTATAGCACCAATGGAGATAAGGGCCGAAATTTACTAAGCAGGGAGATTGAAAAGTGAGGACGTTGCCCATAGCAACCAATTAGTTTTGAGCTCACATTCTCCAGAATGTAAAATGAAACAGAGAGCTTAAATCTGATTGGTTGCTATGGGCAACATTTCACTTTTCAATCTCCCTGCAATTTTCCGGCCTAATAAATTTAGGCCAAGATGTAAATGTAAATATGAGCGTTGATGAGAAGATTAAGAAGTGGGGTTTGTTGGCAAATGGTACAGTATGTATAGTAATGGTTCTGTTCATATTTTACAAACAATTTGTTAATAACATAGTATCTATAAGGGTAAACCATTTACTTGAGGACTCTGATGGCTACAATTGTTTTATTGGCTTTATGGAATTGCACTGATTGGAATAAGTCAAAGTAATTTCTATTGCGTGTGAAAATGATGTAAATGAAACGGGAGTGTTGCAGTTAATGGCGTCTGCACTCATAATGTAAGATTAGATGTCAATCATGGCACCAATGAATGGAAACATTTCCAAAATTGCCTCTTGCAAATGACTTTCCTCATCTCCGCATGCTTTAAGAGTATAGACATAGTTGATACCTGGCAAAGCATGCTGGGACTTGTAGTTTGACTACACCAGGAGAGCCGCACTGTGCCTACCAATGCTCTAGTGTTCAAACATCACACAAGCTCACCAAATAACTTAGCCGCTCTCTTCAGCTGAACAAACACTATGCTGTATTCAATTAAGCAGCTGATAGACCCAAATTATTGTATAGTGTGTGGTCCTGTCCAATAATTGGTTTGATACTTTCACAGAGAGTCCTGGTTATTGGCCAGTGTATGAAAGCCAGCGTTAGTCATTTGCCTTACCTTTAAGAGAATAATAATGTGTTTCTCTGTCCATGTTTTCAGACGCTTGTAAGATGGTTTTATCCAGATAGCCTTTGTCCTTGAATTTTTGTTTGAGCAGATAGTTTTTTAGAATACCCCCCCCCCCCCCCCTTCTTTTTTTTTTTGTGGTTATATTTTTTTTTTACTCCCCCCCCCCCCCCTCCTTCTCTGCTTTGGATCGTCCTCAAGTACCATGCTTTTGAACACTACCACACAGATTGTTACAACTACGAACTGTACCGCACTAACTCCTATTTCCATAAACTCTCAAGTATCATCAATAAAACAATTACATTCCCTCCAAAGGCTTTGTGATCACTTCTCCCATTTATATCAATATACATGCCAAGGTACAACAACTTGAGACATCCCTCATGATATAACCCTTAAATTGTCTCCTGGTATATCCGCCCTGGCCTTAAACTCTGGGTAGTCGTAGAAATGTCCTGCCCACCCGCTGCATTTCCTTCCCTGGCTCCCCAAAATGCACAGACCCGCATTGGCATACAACTGCCCTTCTATCTCATTTACACTCAACATATGGGACTGTCAATGCCTGTCATAGTCTTTCCTCCTACCCCTCTCATCCATTTGGAATAATCTACTGTTCCCACCTGGCTGCTCTTTGAAGTTCACTCGGGACTGGGACTGGCTTAACATAAACGCTTCTTGCACTTGTTGGGGGTTTTTACTCTGTCCTCAGACATTCAGGCAAAGTACAGTCTCCCTACCTCCATGTGCTTCACATACCTTCAGATTAAAGGTTTCATACAATCACAGACACGTACCAGGAAACTACGCACCCTCATCCCCTATGAACGACACTGCATTCATTATCACCTCGCTGATCTACCACTGACCTCACTGAGCTTCCCGGGTCACTGGATCCTCATGCTTGGGAAGTCAACCTGGGGGTGTCTCTGGACAGCGGGGAGTGGTCGGTCAATCGCCAGCGTACCGTTATGGTCTCCATCATTGTTGGCATTCAAGAAACTGCCTGCAAATGATTGACCCGATGGTACATGGTCCCTGCTTCTGGGGGTAACCATAGACCTCAATAAACAGATCACTGGTTTTTGCCCCTCTAGGGACCTTTTGTGTTTTTTCTTAATTAGCCTATCCCTGGCTAAGTAAAATACAATATCAGACTGTTTGTGCCGCATGTGGTACAAGCCCACAAGGGCCGAACTAATGAACAGGGCCTGGTATATCTCCACAATAGAATTTATCACAGCCCTGCTCCACAATACCTTGCAGAAATATCATAGGGTCTGGACAGCATGGTTCCGCTTCCACTGCAGTGCCTGGGCTTACCTGAGTCTTCTCTCTCTATCTTCCCTCTTCCCCATACACCCTCTTTCCCCCTCTCATTTGTCTTCTTCCCCCTACCTTAATTACTTTTCTAGTTCGCTGCTTCTTCTTTCCTTTCTCCCTGCCTACCCCTTCCTCTTCTACAATACTGCTAAAATCTCCATGCAGTTGTTGTACATTCCGGCATACTAAGTTTAATAAACTTTACCTAAAGCTTTGTCTCAAACTCTGTACCTTGACACAGATGATAAAATCAGATCTCCTTTATCCTCCCTCTTACCCTGTTCACACAGAGGGCTATTACCTGGGTAATTCAGCCAACTTCCCGGGTTAAATGAACTACCCGGGTAGTGTGCTCTGTGTGAACGGCGTTAAAATTACTACTAACTACCCTGGTTCTGTGTGAACGGTGTAGGACCAGGGTAGTTTGTGAATTACCAGGGTAATTTAGCACTGTGAACAGGGTTAATTACCAGGGTAATTCAGATCCACAGCTAACAACCCTGCTCGTTAAGAACAGATTTACCAGGGTAGTCTGTGTGAACGGCGTATCTGTAAAGTCACCTCATATTAATTGTACCACAACACCATACCGGGAATAATATACAATGGTTGTTAGGTGCACTGTGGTTTTACAACCTCTTTCTCTCCTGGCTGCTCCACCAGATCCTGGCTGATGTTGGGCAGCCAGAAAGCTGAATGACAGTAATCTTGGATGTTGCAAAACTGGCAGGTTGCTGTGTAAACAGCGCAGTCAGATCTTCAGCTCCAGGTGCTAGAATGAGCGATAGGTCCCAGCTAATGCCTAACAGCCAGGATAGAGACCAACCAGAGCTGGAAGCCTCTCCAGCCTTGATCGGCTATATATTAATATCCAGCAGGAGGATCTCTCCCTTGCTGGTGATATTACTCTGCATTGCATTGTATGCTCTAGTTGCCTTGTTTATCTCAGCAGGATCCTTGTCCCGTTTGTTTATGTTCTAGTCTTGCTGTAATACCTTCTTGCAGTTAACCCTTCCTGGGGTTAAATATTGTGATTGTTTCTATTGCAGTTTGTGTCTGCTTTGTAAGACTACTCATGTTGTCCTGTTTCTTTTTGGCTTCTAAGTCATTGTGTCTGTCTGTTCTGCTCCTTGTAGTATTCAGACTGTTACAGGCAGCGAAGACCTGGAACCCGGTGTGACTATGTACTTTGGTAGCGTAACAATGGTACATGGAAGTTTTTGCTGTAGAATTTTGGGGTGTCCATGAACTGACCCTGGATTTGCAGCTGAGTGTGCCCAGGAAAGCAGTGACATTTCCACTGGCAACTACTAGGAACCAATGCAAATCCTGCATCAGATCCAGAACACAGAAAGCACATTGTTTTCCAAAGCATTCTATCTGCATTGTTTACTAAACTAGATCCAAAGCACCCAGCTTTCTGTAATGTACACAATGTGCGTACAGTGGAGTGACGTGATGTGTAGCAAGATTTTTTTTTCCACTGAATCAATTCCCCGCTTTGTTTCTTCCCATCATGCAGTTCTGTTATGTAGTAGATGTATGTATCCATCTTTCCATCGTTGATTGCTAAAATTTGGGAGCTGCCAAAAGCCAAGTAACACAATCTGATGTTGTTTCAGAGAATTCTAAAGCATTGTGGGCCAGTACACCCAAGTAATACCACGTTCACATTACCAGCCTTGAAAAAGCTGGGTTTAGAGCCAGGGTGTTGAACCAGGGTGTTGAGCCATGAACATTTAAGGGGTTTTGGAAAAAGGACTGGTCAGATTAGCAGAAAAAAGCCGACTTTTATGTAAAAAAAAAAAGCTGGGTCTGCACTGGGTTTTGCTACCATTACACATCATTACTCAGAAAATGTGTGTGTTTTTTATATGAGGGGAGGGGGAGGAGGGAGAGACAAGTAGTGTTGTGCTGGAAACAGCTGACTGTGTGAGCCAATCAGCACTGCACAAACACAATGGGAGAGGAAAGCCAGCTATGTAGTGTTCAAACTGATTGAAAAAGCCGGAAACCAAACCTTCTTTTAAGCCGGCTCTAAACACCAGCCAGCTTTTTGTAAATGGAGCGTTCACAATGAGTTTAGGAGCTGGCTTATTCACTGCAGCTGACTTTTTCATACAAAAAACGCTAATTTGATGTAATGTGAACGGGGTATAAGATATCTGCTGGGACTATTCATTGATCTGGTTGATAATCAGCAGAAACTTACTTTCACTTATCTTGATTGTAGACAGCAAATTCTGGTGAGTGTGTATTTTCTTGAACAAGGATTTTATATTGAGAGGACCCTGTTATTATTGGCACCTTTGGCATCAGACAATAAACTCATTTGATATGTTATGTACTATGTTGTCATATTCACTGTCAATTGCATTGTGTCAATGTTTCTTCATCTTAATGTATTGGTCAGTCGGGCTAAGGTTAATATTGTTTTTATTGGAAAAAATCTCGATAACCTCTTTGTCACATTAATCTAAAAACATTGTTTATTTCTTAGAACATCGTAAACAAATTGTGCATCTAGTGAACTTTCATCATGTTTTCACATTATTATACTTAATCATAGAGGTCTATCGACATTATCGCTAAATCACTGATTAGAAGTAATAAAGCTGTTCATATTGCAACCAACCCCTAATGAAAGTCCACTTTGATAAAATGCAGTAAAAAGCAGAACAAGATAACGTCCCTTCAGTGTAATACAGTGATATTGCAATGTTACATGAAAGAAACATAATTGCTCACTATATGTATATATCAGGGTTGTTGACTCTCCGGGAATATCCTTGAGACTCCTAGATTTCTGGTATTTCTCAAAGTATCCCAAAAAAGTCTGCAAATCTCCTGGGACCTGGGCTGAAGACAGTGATTTGATATAAAGAACTGCCTTCATCCCTAATCATTACTATGGGGGATCATTACTTGATGATGTCAAGTCCCATCCACTCATTGTAAAAGCATGAATTTGCCATCCAGGGGCGGGTTGTAGAGCATGATTTGCCATTTGCCCCCCATTCTATCGCCAACTGGGGACCCAAACATACGGAATTCCCCAATCTTATACGGACACTCTAACCAATTTCTATGACTTTGATTTCTGCTTTCCTTTTCCAGGAACTGGGGTCTAGGTTGGTCTTGGTGAAGACCTCTATGTTGATAAAGCTATCTGACATTTTGAGTATCAACTGAGAGAAAAGTTCTGCATACACAATGGATGCTGAATGCCATTTCTGATTTATTATTACACAGCAGGAGCTTAAATAGACATGTCGCGTCTTCATAACATCATTGCCTAGCGCGGATTTTAGATGGATGCCTTCAGCATGAATTAGGTAGTATCAATATATACACCATGTTCTTCTATAATAGGAACAAACATAAGGAATGTACTTTAATAAGAGATATAGTAGACACAGAGTTTGTAAGAACGCGGATATTTCTCCAATTAACTGTCATAGGTTACAAAATGACTATTTCATGTAATATTTCAGGCAGATGACCTCAACAGTGGACCACATTCACAACCAATATAGGGATCTTATCAGGGAAAAGGGTTAAGACCATCCTTGAGGTAATAAAGATAAGCCTGAAGCACAAAGGAATGATTCAGTCTGACTACTGCCAGTTCAGGTGAAACTCAGGACATGAGATCTTAATGAAGTGAGGAGCATTCTCTGCTGTCTACCAGACATCTGTGTATCTCTAGTTAATTTGACTTTCCCTGTGAGGTAAGACATTCGGCCCTGAGGGCATCTCATTTGGAGGGCTCTCTACAGCGAGTAAATCTGTGCCAGTTATGCTCCCATTCTGGAAATGATCCATGTTCAGTATTGCTCTCTATGTTGTACAAATTCCTTATAAATGATGTGTGCCTGCCAGAAGTTATATATAAAGAAATATAATTTCTTGTTTATGTTTAGAGAACATACAATATATCTGAAGAATGTACATAAAATGTCTTAAATATACATGGCATATGTTCCCTTATGATAAATGAATTTACAAACTTAGGTAACAAGTCATCACCTATATTTGTATTTGTTGTGTCATATTGTTATTCTGCCTTGTTCAATCCACAACACAAGTTTTTTTTTTAAGTTACTTTCAGTTAATACTTTTTTTCTGTATTGTATGGAGTTAATATGATTTAGCCGTGTATATGTGTGTCTGTGTTTGTATGTGTATTTAGAAACTATTTCTATGGAGATATACATATGTAAGTTTATATCTGCACACCATAACAAACAATTCATTGCAAGTTTGTGTAATGAAAAAATAGTTTCTGAATGTCCTTGAAACCCATAGATCTATATAGGAATATAGGGATCATTGTCATGGTATATAGGGCACATGGTCACTACCACTTCTGCTCTTAAGAGTGGTATGGAAGGGGATGGGAATGCAGGGGGAGAGGAAATGGGACGGTATGTGGGTATTACTATATGTGTCTTCTGTATTTGGATTTATTGATTACTGGTGGCATAACCTGCTGCAATGCACATTAAAGGGAGGGGGCTACGTTTGAAGATTTAGGGACTTTAATTATACCATTCCCATACCTTCCCATATTCTGACAAGTATTTAATATGTACTATATTTTCATGTATAAGATGAACCACTGAAAAAAATGTGCTTATTGGGAGTTTTTATACAGGAAAAAATTATTTTACACAGTCCCTGTCTGCCAGTGTCAGAGACAGACAGCGACAGTTTTAGGAGCGGCACTATGAGCTGTTCCGGTAGCCGGGATTTTTGGTGTGATCCCTCTTGGACACTGTTATTTTTGTCGTAAAAAAATAAATAAATAATATATATTATATATTATATATATATATATATATATATATATATATATATATAAATATATAAAAATATAAAGTGCGCTCCCACGGTATTTAATATGTGAGTGTATGAATATAGTGTATGCGTTATACTTATTCCACCCCAGGCCATGACATTAAAAAGGACTGGTGAAATATTCTATATCTTTGATTTGATACTCAGTTTATTCTGGACAGGACTGATTAGTGTCTGGCAGCAGCTACTGAAGCTGAAATCACGGAGAAAGTACAATGTTCACATTGTATTGATTCCAGGCAGTAACATGAATATAATATTCTGAAATATATCTTCTCTATGCAAAGTCAGCAATAGATATTACTGATTGAGGGGAATCAATCATTTGTTTCATCTGCAGATCAGGGCTGGTGTATACGGGGGTATGCCATGCCGCAAGTGTTTTAATTGAAAGACAAAAAATATGGAAATATGTTTCCATACTTCCACTTCTAAAGGTCCATGCTATCACTAAATATAGCAGCTCTGTATATTCAATAACATTTATTTATTTATCTACTAAAACAGTGATACTTTATAGCATTTACGTAGAATTCCACAGAATCTGTACTTTAAACACAAGGGACTTGTGTTCAGACTTGGGCCTGAATTTACTAAGCAGGGAGATTGCAGGGAGTGGGGATGTTGCCCATAGCGACCAATCATATTCAAGCTCACATTCTCCAGTATATAAAATGTAAAAGACGTAAAAGAGCTTGAATCTGATTGGTTGCTATCCCTACTTTTCAATCTTGCTGCTCAGTAAATTTATTCCCTGGGGAAAGGCTGCATGATCTGCGGAACTTATGCTGAGTTTTCCACTAGTCATTTTAATGGGAATACACTAAATATCCTTATTTGTATCTGCTACTACATACTAATACATTCCTTGTGTCTTTCTGTAAGACTTTTAGATGAGTTCAATGTTTGGAAAGCTTCTGTGAGACCTGGTTTATGTCTCTTTAACATATTTAAAATGCCATTTCCAATAAAGGTAATTGCTTATACAATATTAGTCTCCAGCACGGATACACACCATGCTCACCATATAGCACCGAGATATCTAAGGATAGATACAAGCTCAAAGGCTTTCATTTCACTATTGGCTATGCTAAGAGGCACAACATTCATATGTTGTAATTTGTCATTTAGAAAAATGTTTTTATGTGTGTGTGTTTATCTGTTTGGAGAAGTAGGGAACTGAATACAAGTAAGACGCAACTCTAAACTCCTGATTTTTGGGGATTTATGTTTCAGTTAAGGAAATTGAAACATAAATTAAGGTGATTCTGAAATCCCAGTAACTTTCATAAGGAAAATGCGCAGTGCTAATTTATGCTGCACTTACACCTAAAGGACAGATGACATGTCAATAGTATGAATAATTATATGAAAGATTACTGCTGATGGCTGCCATTACAAATGAACATTGGGCAGGACTGGACCTGCCATTTCCAGATAGTGTGTAAGTTCTGCAAATAACTATTTGTATGGCCTCTTCTAAATATACAAAGATATATATAGGATATCCCAGTACAGAAAATATATGGAAATAAATTCATGCTTGTATATTACTGTAAAGGTGGCCATCCATGAGAATGACATTGTTTTGTGGAATGTCGGCACCGACAAACATGGTGATATCGTTCTCATAGTGTCCATTAAAATAACAGAAAAACCTGTAAAAAAAAGAAATAAAATAAATGAAGCCATACTTACATTCCAGGTGTCTTCACTGGGCACTGACTCCGGTGCATCAGAAGCAGCAGCTTGCAACCGCTCTGGTGCACAGCGAAGACATCTGTAATGTAAGTATATTTTTATTTCTTTTTTTAATTTTTTAGATAAACAAACGAACATTGTGATCAATCAGGAAATCCGATTGATCTCTGATGTCGCTTGTTTACATATTATTGCCATTTGGTTTTTTTTATGTGGCCATACACGGGCAGATCTTTTCCTGTTTTGGGTAAATATCTGCCCCGTGAATGGCCACCTAAAGGCAACATCGGTTACTTTACAACAGAGTATAGACCCAAAAATGTTATTATTTATTTATTTATTAACAGGTTTTTATACAGCGCCATCAGATTATGTAGCGCTTTACAATTTAACAAGCAATAAGACATGACTTTACAATTTAACAAGCTTACATTCTATAGGATGTGTTATTATATGCAGTGTAACAATGTAATGAAGACTTGTGTCTTTGCATTGCAGATTGTGGCAGCTCTGTGACATCAAACAAAAATGGCGAAACGGGTTTTCAGTGGTTTGGAAGTGGCATTTATTGTGATAATTGTGCTACTTATTGGTATTTTAGCAGGACTGATAGCTATAATATTTGTCATTCAAGATATGGATCAAAATCCTAGTAAGTTATAACATGTTACCTTACCTACCTGTGTTCCTAGATAAAAATGATTATTGCAGTATTTATTTTACATTACATTATCACGTGTGTACTAAACTGTTATTACTTATGATTATATAGTACCTTGTTGTTTTATTTTTTATATTATATAATTTGTTTTATTTATGCAGTTACCTATTTCAGATACAACATTTCTGGTTCTGTGCAACTGTTATTGCAGCATACAATATAGACTATAGCTGCAAAAACCATGAAAGGCATAGCTATTATATCCAGGGTCAATGTAAACACAGTAAAATAATGTTTTATTATAATAAGTGTCCTCCCCCCCGAATTGGCTGGTCAAAAGAGGATCAGTAACAGTCCAGAGGCTCAAAGTGGGGGTATAATTGAGGCTGTACTGTTACTGTTACTTCTCTCACTGATTTAATAGAAAAACTAAAATTCTCCATTGACTTCTATTATTTCCATATCACTACATGTAAATGTCCATACCACCACTTCTACATTTACACTTTGACCACTGGTTGAATCTGAATGCCCACTTACCAGTCTAGACATTTATCCGTCCATGTGTTACAGTGATCAATTTCTTTTTTAAATACTGTTAGAATTTTGAGAAAATAAATGATGTTTTGTGCAGGTTCAACAACAACCCTATCGTCAACAGCAGCAACAACAAAACCCAGTAAGTAATCCATTTATTTATTTATTTATTACTGCAGTGGAAAAAGAAATATGTTCTACATAAAGACTTTTTTGTGCAGGTTCAGCAACAACCTTACCAACAACAACACAGCAAACAACTACACAATCTACAGCAACAACAAGACCTCTCCAGACAACGGCAGACCCATACCCGAACGCCTATCTTATTGGTGCTGGCCGAGCAGATTGTACTGGGTTATTGGCTGATGTCCCTTTGGTAAAAAACCCTTTTATACACTACAATTTTATTTTTCTATAGAGTATATTATTATGATGAACAATAATAACAGCAACAACATAAGGTTTCTGCAGCGCCGAACAAGGTCCAGCAAAATACAATATAAATCAATACAATAAGAGTATAATAGTACAATACAATATAATCAGTACAGCACAAGACATGATGAGGATGTCACAAAAGTGTAGAAAGAGGGGAACGATAAGTTTTAAAGAGTTGGGAAAGAAGGGAGCAGGTATTGTGTGAGAGGCATTTACAGGTAGGTATAATGTCTAGGGAACAGGTTGATGGCAATGTGAACATGTCTAGTGAGTGCGCATCCTCCTTTGCGGTGGGCGAAAGGGAGACAAAAGAGGATAGTTGTATGGCAAGGCTGAGGGGAGATATAGACATCACTGCCAGGGTAGATAGGTCTGGGGGTATAGGAGAAGGAGAGACCCCCATAGAAGAGGGCAGTCAGGGAATCAGTGACAAAGGGATAGAGTAAAATTTTGGTAAGAGCTAGGAGGTTTAAGGAGATGGAGTGGAAGAGATACCGATAGATGTGGTCAGTATATGGCAATTGGAGTGTTAGAGCTGGATGAATGGAGTGGAGACACCAGCTTGTAAATTCCCCCTCTGTCTAAAATATCATTCCTCTTGCAATACATCTGGAAGACAGTCTAACTGGAATATACATTAAATATGACTATATGCCCATAATAAAAGGAAGTGGAAAAGAATGAAGTGTGACACAGAGGGCAGATTAGGGCAGGTATGAGAGCACACCTCTCATTATCCACGCAGCATTATTCATGTATCTTGAAGCATCTAGAAAGAGGTTGGGGGTCTGGTATTGGGTTGGTAACTTTTATTTTTTGACATTGTGTTTTAACCATTGACTAACTGCTATTTCCTCCTCCAGATGGGATATGCCAGTAGTGACCAGCTGGCTGGCGGTCTGCACACGCGGCAGTACAGTCGAGCCTTCATTGTAGCAGAGCCAGATAATTCTAAACGTGTGGTATTTGTCAGTGCTGACATAGGAATGGTGTCTCAGAGAGTCAGGCTAGAGGTATGTTTAGCTAATAGCTGTCTTCTTAGACTAACGTGTCCCTTTTTCTCTGTAACATCTTTATTACTTTTGCTCCAAGAACATTAACATATAATATAACCCTATGAAAAGTATGGAAAACACATCCAAACTGTTATTGTTGTTTATGAATGTATTTCTTTTAAATGGGAAAAAAAACCCTTCATTTAAATAGCTGTAAAAGCAAAAGTCACTATTTTGACTCCAAACCTCTGTCAATAGAGCAACTTGGTTAAAGAAATATGTAAATGCAGATAGCAATCTCACAATGGGCCTTTATTAAATTAACACACAATGCAAATGACAAAACACACACACACACATATATATATATATATATATATATATATATATATATATATATATATGTATATATAAACAACAACCTCGGCACGCACAATAATATATATATAT
>JABWIB010001177.1:13470-36239 GCA_016617825.1 Platyplectrum ornatum
GTGCAAACATCATATATTTAAAAAATTATATATAAAATGACTTCCCAATAGATGTACTCGTACCATAAAAAACTCTCAAACCAGAGAGCATGGATTAAATAACATTCAGTTTATAGTCGTATTCACCGTCCTGTATAATCTCCAGCTGGGGCTCCTAGGATGGGTTTTAGGGAAACAGCAGCAGGATCCTGGACTAAAACCCATCCTAGTTTATATATATATATATATATATATATATATATATATATATATATATATATATATAAACTATAATAATCATTTTTTCATCCAATAAAAATTGAGAATTAAAATTATTTAAATATTGTTGTATGCTATATTATAGTCAAATCATTCACATTTATTTGATATGATTTCTTTGATTATTTCATAATTTATCCAATACATTGTACAGTAGATTAAATTTTTCCATTTCATGTGACACGTATGTTGACATGAGTGTTGTCATATTCTGCCTAGGTGTTACAGAAGCTGAAAAGCAAGTATGGAGATCTCTACAGACAAGACAATGTTATCCTAAGTGGCACACACACACATTCAGGACCAGCTGGGTTCTTTCAATACACAATCTTCATGCTGACAGGCAAGGGATTTCACAGAGAGGCTACTGATGCTATTGTCAATGGCATTGTGAAGGTATGGTTGTTAATGAAGTCATAATGCAATAAAATCTGTAGAATATATATATATATATATTCTCAGTAGTTCACTAATTATTGTATTACTCAGTTATAATTATGTGTGTAACCTAACAGTGTGAGTCAGATAGTCCTTTTTACCCCTTTCTGAGTGAGCGATACACCTGGGTCCATTAGATGCGATACACATATATTCCATTAGTTCATCAAAGACATAAGTGGTTATAATGGACCATTATAATAGACCGTTTAATAGTTGCTTTCTACTTTTAACTTCTTTTGTTTAGAGCATTGACATAGCACATACAAGCATGACAAAAGGAAGGATCTTTGTGAACAGAGGCGCCACAGAGGACAGCCATATCAACAGGAGCCCTTCCTCGTATCTCCGCAACCCAGAGTCTGAACGGGCAAGGTGAGACGGCCCTTAGAAAATGATACCAGATAGTGCCCAGTAATTACAGTAAATGGATATCTCATGGGTAATTTTCTCTGAGCTTCTAGTAAAAGCAGGAATTATTCAAAGACACTGATATAAAGTTTAAGGGTGGGAAAAGAACTAAAGAATCCACTATTAAGAATCCACTGTAAACTCTTCTGACAATTAACATCTCTAAAGTCAATTACCTTGTTATGCCTGTTTAACAAGTATTAGAATAAAACATTTATAAATTTATAAAATATAAATGCTTTTAAGATTTATTACATTTAATATTTTTGTGTTACTGAAATAACAATATTTCTTACTATACTGATAATGTTTCATACAGAGAAAGTTCCATTCAATTTTTCATTAATAGTACTTTTCCCAACAACATATTTCCATACTGATTGAGATAGAATCAATGGGAAATTGATAGATGGGAGATATCTTTGTCCCAGATTTCTGGCCTCTGTTGTAATACCCCACAACAATGTGTGTTTGGCAAACACTGGATTAGGGTCCTGGGTTTGGATGGTTGAAGAGAAGGAGGGTTCACCATCCACTAGGCCCAGTACGGGTCTTTGGGCTTGAAAGCAGGCTTATTAAGGTGCACCTGTGAAGCCTGATAAAGCTGTGTCAGGCAGAGAGCTTAATGTCACTTACCTGGAACAGACAGCTGGGGTGTGAGAGATACTCTTGCTGATACTTACATGCGATGCTGGAGAATGTATGTTTGGGGTCAGAGCAGTAGGCCCTACTCCTTAATAGAGAGTTTACCAAAATGTTTAGTTAGTGCCCAGACGAGCTAGAATTCATTTCTCTTGCACAATAAAGCCAGCTGCCCTTAGTTTCATGATTTCTGGTGTAGTGTGCTGAATCCCAGGTGGTGTCTGATTCGAGGTGTCCATTTACCCCAAATCTAAAATGAAAGGTTGTGCACTTCAAGTGACAATTCACTTTGTTACAATAGTCGTGTGACAGTGATGTAATGGAAGGCTTAGTCAGGGACATCTGCTGTTGAGAATGGAGCAGGGGCTTTGGATATATCATAAGTTTTATGGTTGCAAAAGTTCCCCTCCGTTTTGGTCCCCATAGCCACTGCTACCTATGGTTGTTATCCACAGCGTCCACTACTTTTACTGTTTGTGTCCTCTAGGTGTTTTATAACAAGGGACATCATAGTTCTTATTAATTTAGCTCCAGTCAACCAAGATATTGTCATTGATTGACCTGACGATTTCCTTGCCATATCTAAATTCCCTGAGTTCTGAATAATCTTTAAGGGATCACGCAGGGTTGCTGACAGATTTGAAGTGAGAGAAGGTCAATCAACTGGTAAATTACCTTTCACAGCCAAACTGCTCTGAAGTGATTATATAACTAAGTGACCTGTACAATGAAGGTGCATAACATGTGTCTGCTGATGTTGTAATCCATATAAAAGACTCTGATCTCCAACTAGAAAGTAAACCATAGCATTGTGCTGACTGTTGCCACTTTTCAGTGACATAATGATAATGAACTTGGACCAAATCCAGTCTTTTGTTGGGACTGTGTTTGGTGTTACTGAATACCCACTCTATCCAGCCATCCTTAGATGTGAGGTGTAGCCATACCTTGTACAGAGTGTACAGACTAACACTCCAAATACTTTAAAACTTCTACACATAAAAATGTATAGACATGGAAGACTACATAGCATGGAAGACTCCTGTCACTGCTCTATAAGCATACCTCCCACATAGTGAAAGCATTTCTGCTTTCCTCCCTGTACTGCCCTGCGGTAAAAAAGGTGGGAGGTAAAAGGGAAGAACTTTGTTTTACAAGAATGCTTATCCATCAATGGACTGCTGATAGAAAAGTGTTCTTTTCTGACCCTGTATTTAAATGAATAAATAGCCTGAAGATCCTCTAATAGCCCTATAATGGGTTTCCGAAGTCCTGGGAAAGTGACACATTAAAAATCAGCCATGTACAAATCATTATGTATAATATTATATAATACAATGATAATTTTGATTATGTGTAAATGTTGTGTATTTTGATGTTGAATAACAAGATTTTGTCGTATATGTCAGAACATTGCATTTTTCCTTGTACATGATATAAAATCTCAATAATATATTATTTAAAAAAACCTAATAATAATAATTAAAATAGCTTGAATATTGGCTGTAAATGATAAAATGATAAACCTCCTTTTGTAGAGTCTGTCAGTGAAGAGCAGCCAGCTATGAATCTGACTTGTCTGCAAATGTATCGTACCTCCATTTAAGCAGCTTTTGGTGTACGTTATTGTACCAGTTCTTATCCCAGCTTGGTGGACTGCTGTTATGTATTTCAATAATCCCTTACTTCTGTGGTTTCTAGTAAATGCANTTGTACTCGCTAGGACAGAGCTTCCATTGCTGTGCTCCCTCTGATAGTAGCGCTTTCATTTGGAAAAAGGCATTACTGTATTCAATTAAAAATACTCTAATACTATATCGCCCAGGGGAATGATGTATATTGTATGCATGTATATTGTAGGGTTCCTTAATAATCATCACCCTACAAATAAATATTCAAGTTAAATATTCTCTGGAAACCTATACATTTTGAATATACATCAGGTCTTATGAATAATCTGGTAGTAATTGCAAACCCATTGACAGGCTGAATATTGGTTCTGTCTTCAAAATGGCATTATCTTCCAGTTGCCATGACTACTAAATGCCGTCTCCTGGGCACTAGTATTGTATTCTATTGGTAAATCAGTTCGTGTGAATGACCTCAGAATGTATGTGTTTGAATCTGCTTGCTCAATTATTATTACGTATAATGGGAAAGTATAGTAACATTTTGTGTGACTGCCAGCAATTGTCTATGCATGTACTCTGTTAGAAGATAAAAGTAAAATATTACCTTTGTATTAGACTCAGAAATGTTCTACAGATTAGCAGATCATTCAGCTTGAAGCAAAGTGAAAGCATTACTTTGTGCATTGGCTTTTGTAATGTACTGTGTCTGTCTATGAGCTGGTGAGCGGATTGATTCTCTATTTCCCTGCTTTCAGGTACCCGTCAAACACAGACAAAGACATGGTCATACTGAAGATGGTGGATATGAAAGGTCAAGATGTGGGGCTCATCAGGTAAACAGTGGCCAAACCCTGCACACGTTTATTGATCATAATGGCATATAGCACAGAAGGAGTAATCAAGTGCCATGAAATCACACAACATTTATTTATTGTTCTCTTAGTTCTGTGTCATGTACATGAAATCCCTTGTTCAAATTTCCATTGGGTGACCCATACCCTATTTACCATCCATTCCATTTAAAATGGGGACAATACAGGCATGATGCTCACCTGTATTGTCCCCATTGTCCCCGGAAATAATAATAATAATATGGTTCCAATTTTGTTCCTGCACATTTTTTAGTCCCTGAATAGTGACTTTGTTTAACTATAAACAATGGTGAAGCATCACTGTGTTGTGGATTAGTTGATTAGATTTTGGTTACCAATACAACTTTAACCGTGTTCCATACTGACTCAGTAAATGAAGTCCTGCTGTTAGCATTGTGCACAGTTACTGTATTCTCCTCTAAGACCTCTCCCTCTCTTTTTACCTTTTTATCTTCTTTATGTTTGGGCTTATTTGCCTGTATAAATGGGCTTATTTGCCATCAAATAACCAAATGTGAATATATGGACATCAGCAGACCAAACTGAGGTAAAAGCATATAGCCCGTTCCTATCCCATCATGCTATCTACAAGCATGATACGTTTCTCAGTTTTCTGTATCTTTATTTCTATACATAAGAATGAATGAATAACACACGTTTCCATGATTTCTCCATGCTGTTTATAGTTGGTTTGCAGTACATGCGGTTAGTATGGCCAACACCAACCACCTGATCAGTAGCGACAACATGGGTTATGCCTCATACTTGTTTGAACAGGAGATGAATAAAGGGGCTCTTCCTGGTGAGGTGGGTATTCCATTGAATGGCAAATTCATGTCAATTAAAGAAAAAGCAACATAAATCATCAAGTAAATAATAAGCTGTGCCCTGCTGAATACAGCAATATCAGATTGTATCCATTCTGTGCATCCACACACATGTTCCTCCTTTATAAAACAATAGATCTCCCATCTTTTCTTCTGACATCTATCCTGTGCTGCGACTCCTCCAATATTCTAAGTACAATTATAACATTGCTGTAAAGTAATAATATTTTATGTTGCATATTTAAAAAGTCAAATTCACAATATTTTTATTCCATTTTGCACCTCTTGTGCGTTGTGGGGTGCTACGGCTATTAGTTTTGGGAAGGGAAGCATAGATGATTACATAGTTGTACTGTAATGCTTTAGCTTGCTTAATTCAAATTGCAAAATAGATAATTTGCACTGTTTTACAGGGAACATTTGTAGCAGCTTTTGCATCATCAAACCTTGGAGATGTTACACCGAATACTAAAGGTCCTCACTGTATAAATACTGGCCTGTCATGTGAAAACCCTACCAGCACCTGTCCAGAAGGGGGGGTGAGTAATATCCTTTGATATTACAAGGATGTCTAAAACAGGATCTCCAAGCGATTTCAAACCGCTAATTCATGTGCTTTTATAAATACATGTATACAAACTAAAAAATGTGCATACAAATAACTCCAAATACCCAACAAATGAAAACCTCACAACTGTCCCAATTCCAGGGGCATAGTCCTGATTTTGGGTGATGTCCCATTGTCCCTCCTGTCTGCACTTTGTTCCGATTATGAGATAAAACATTTATTTTTTACATATTTGCCCGAAAATTTGCCAAAAATTGGAGGGGCTGGACCTTATATGTCCCATTTTCAGGGGCAACAATGTTGAGAAGTATGCAAATGTCTAGTGCTAATAGTGGAACATGCACAAGTAAAGTTCCTATATGATACTGAAGTAGAAAACTTATTCGAATAATCCTTTGAAAATTGTCTGCTGGGTGCTTCTGGCTGCTGCCACATTTTATCAGGGTGGTTTTTTCAGGTGATCACCTTATACATTCTGTTAGCCCAGATACAGACTTTTGTTTCTCCTGAGATAAAAGATAAGGGAGTCTCTTTCAGCTTTGGAACACTTGATGGAAATAAGGATTTTTCTAGTATCTCTCTATTCTTTTGTGGTATTTATATGGAGCTAATTAAGAAATCACATGTATATAAGTATTCAAAGCCTTTGCCATGAAGCTGGAAATTGAGTTCAAATGCATCTTGTGTCCACTAATCATCCTTGAGATGTTCCTACACCTTAATTGGAGTTCACCTGTGGTAAATGCAGTTGCCTGGACATGATTTGGACAGGCACACACATGTCTACATAAGGTCCCACACTGGGCAGTGCAAGTCAGAAGAGAAACCAACTATGAACTCAAAAGCATTGTCTGAAGACCGTCGAGGATTGTATTGAAGCACACATCTGGGGAAGGGTGTAGAAACACAGTGGCCTCCATCATTTGTAAATCGAAGAAGTTCGGAACCACCAGGTCTCGGGAGAGAAGGGCTACAGTCAGTGAGGTGACCAAGGACCTAATGGTCACTGTGTCAGAGCTACAGCATTCCTCTCTGTAGAGAGGAGAATCTTCCAAAAAGTCAACCATCTCTGCTGCAATTCACCAATCAGGCCTGTATGGTAGAGGGTCCAGACAGAAGCCACTCCTTAGTATAAAGTGCATGGCAGCCTGCCAGGAATTTACCAAAATGATCATGAAGGACTAAGAGCAGGAGAAACAAAGGGCCAGATTCAGCTTTTCACTCTCATTACTTACAGTCTCTTGGGCAAAACCATGTTGAATTGCAGGGGAGGTAAATTTAATTAGTTGCAATCAGCATAACAGGTGAAAGACGATTTTTCCTAGCCCTAGTCTAATAACAGTGTAACAGTAACGCTGGTCAGTATCTGTGTGCAACATGCAACAATAAAGTATTCTCCCTGCATGCACACACTGACATTCATTTTACCTCCCCTGCAATTCAACATGGTTTTGCCCACTCTTGAAAAATGTTTCGATTGGAACAATTTATCTTATAGTGTATGCCCAGCTTTAGTTCTGTGTCATGTGTAACTCATGAGTGTAAGTCATGAGAGTGAAAAGCTGAATCCAGCCCAAAATTATCTGTCTGACGAGACCAAGACTGAACTCTTTGACATGCAGGGCAGGTGTTATATTTGGAGAAAACCAGCCACTGGTCATCACCAGGTCAATACCATCCCTGCAGTGAAGCATGGTGGTGGAGGCATCATGTTGCAGGATGTTTTCTGTAACAGGAATTTGGAGGCTAATAGGCTATAGGGAAAGATGAATGCAGCAATGTACAAAGATATCCTGGATGAAAACCTGCTCCAGAGCTCTCCTGACCTGAGACTGGGTTCATCTTTTAGCAGGACAGCTCTTAGCACACAGCCAATATATCAAAAAAGTGACTTCAGTGACTCTGAGCTGGCAACTATACTACAATATAATGACAATGGACCAGATCCAGACTTAAAGATAATGATAGAAAATTACACTTTCACAAATCCATCAATATTTGTAAACCTCTTAAGAGTTCATTTCATTTTTATGTAGTCTTTTTTGGGCAGCTCATATAGCTGCATGGCATGCAGAGGTTTATGGCTGTGGAAATGAATAAAAGAAAAATCTATTTCTCCATGGGTTTTGACTATATGGGCCGTGTGAAATGTGTTTTTAACCTAAAACAAGTTTTCCCCATAGAAAGACACATGGAAATGGAAAACATCCACAATGCATTTTCTCCAAATGTTAAAATGATATTATATAGCCAACTGTATAAAATGTATCAAATAAAATCACCTTAATGACAAAATTCACTGGATGAAATAAGTAAACAAATAAATAAATAGATAAAGACATTAATATACATGATTAAATAAATAAATATATTAATTGCGTAGTTAATTAATTTAATGTAAGTGCATAACTATTTTTTAAATGTCTGCTTAAAGGCTGTTGGGACATTACAGAAATGAAAGTCATGTCAAAATCAGATATAACTGTTTATGTGGCCATGTGTAGCCATTTGCAATTTATTATCATTTCAGTAATTTCTGAATGTCTTTAATATAAGTATATTACTGTATACTAATAGATGTTTATAGTTATGTGCTATAGGTGAGGGGGATGGTATTGTATGATATATAACAGTATATGGGAGACAGTGAAACTAATGAAATACTTTTTTGAAATTTTCTTTAAAGGTACATATCAATGGTGACAAACAATAGTTTATAATAAACAATAATTTAGCTTCAATCTAGCCATTGGCCACTGACCAATTGTTCATAAATAAAATAACATAACTTACTTACTTTGAACATACAAAGCTAGGAGTTTGCATGGGAATTGAAAAGTGGGGATGTTGCCCATAGCAGCCAGATATAGCTCACATTCTCCAGTATGTATCTGAATTGGTTGCTATGGGTAACATCCCCACTTTTCAATTCCCTTGCAGACTCCCCACTTAGTGAATTTAGGCCTCAGTCTCAATGAATCCTCAGTTTCCTTCATGTAGAAATATAGGGTAGAAACAAGATACAGTTACATAGGTAATGATGATCTTAGTTGTGTGAATGCAACATTAGACATGTAGACATTTTACCATAAAAATGTCTATATGTTGATATTTAATTATGAATTTGCAAACATTGTTAGTTACAGTAATTAGTTGTTTACATATAGGCATGGGATGTTATATACTTTATTAGTTATATTAAGACATACAAATAACAATCATGAAAATATAGAAATTGCAGAGTCAAATTTATCAGATATTTGTTCTTGATTTACGTGTGAATTTAATTTATGCAGAATATCTGCAGTATCTGCAGTAACTTGCCGTGTTCTAACCTGTGTGTAAATGAAACATTTTAAGGTCTCAACATGCATCGCAACTGGTCCTGGAGGGGATATGTTCGAAAGCACAAGGATAATTGGAGAAAAAGTATTTCTGAAAGCCAAGGTACTCCAATATGTCTACTGTTCATTTAAGTGGGAGACTGACCATAATCTATCCTGGTAGCAATATAGTAGGCTGTGTTGTAAGTACTTAAATCTCTAGTGTGTGTCTAATAGGATTTATGTCCCACTATTTCTGATGGTATCCCTGGGCTTAAATTTACTAAGCAGGGAGATTGCAGGGAGATTGAATAGTGGGGATGTTTCCCATAGCAATCAGATTTGAGCTCACATTCTCCTGTATGTAAAATGAAACTTTGAATCTGCTAGGTTGCTATGGGCAATCTCCCTGCTTAATAAATAGGCCCTGGTGTGCCATAAGTATGCAGCACTATCCAGACTTCCAGATCAGATTATATTAACATAGTGGTCTTCTTTCAGAAGTCTTTATGAGACTTTAGTTTAAGTTCTATGCCATACATGGAAATCATGTACTGAATTTCTTAAAGAAGGCTGCTTTTCTTATAGCCCAGAATCCCCTATAAGTTGTCTCTCATATTATCTTCTCTGATGGTATTGCTGTTTGTTTTATAACATTCTATTCTATTTTGATATTACAGGATCTGTATGCTGCAGCATCCAAAGAAATGTTGGGGACTGTGAATTCTGCTCATCAGTGGGTAGATATGAGCGCTGTCAATGTGATGATAAATGCCACTCACAATGTAAGTATATAATATAACATTTCTATGTAATTATAAGCACTGTGAACTCACAGAAGAATATCTAAGAATTACACTGAGATTTAATAGGTGTTACCATACACATATATCTGCTCTATTTATTGTTATGTACTTGAATATTTGAAATCTTTTTTAATGAATGAAATGTTTTAATACGGTATTTATGTTTTCTTTTTATTTCAACATAAATAATGAACCATAAAACTTTTTTCAGCCAGCGCTGATCCCACAAAATGAAACAAAGAGAGATGATAGTGTAACCATTTTAATTCTAGCTGTCATGTTTTAGTGTATACTAAATGAGCGGCTTTCGATCTGTTTCTATGGGCATTCAGGAGAACAGTTTCTGAAACAATTACCAGGAATGTCCTCAGTCATAATATATATAGGTTTCTCTAATTGCTGCTGTTGTTGTGTGTATTTTTCTTCCACACTGTAGCTAACCATTTTATGTGACTTTTTATGTAATTTACTAAGGCAACAACCTGCAAACCTGCACTTGGTTACAGCTTTGCTGCAGGAACAATTGATGGCCCTGGACTTATCAATTTCACCCATGGTGAGAGCTTTCATTGTTATATAATATTCAGCTGCGTGTACACATCTTGAGTATACAGCCAGCATTACATAATTCCTGTATATATGTATGCTTGTCTAGTGGATTTAAAAAACTCATTGCATTTACCAAGAGAATATTAAATACTACTTCAAGACATATGTAGATTTTACTTTGCTTTACAATAAATACTGAAAGTATTTACTGAGAATTTAACAATCATTGAATACTGATAGTGCCCTTTATACTGAGAAATCGTTTTCTTGGCATGGCTAGGCATCACCATGCTATTAACGGGAAACATGCCACTGGTGGTACAGGACACACCTCTTTGGTTTAGTGCCTTGACATTGCTATCACAACATCCCTAATATTCAATTGCAAAGTTGTCAACAATGATGAAAGTGTAGAGTGTTTTTATATTAAGTCCGTACAATACCCTTCCTCAGAGAGATGCATTAGGTAGGGTTCAGTACATGTAACTGACATTGTATGTCTATGTTGATTAAAAATATAAGATTGTATCTAAGGAGCAGACAAAACATTATTAAACCGACATTGGGCTTTATGAGTAATGACTATTTAGTGATTAAATCACTACCTCAGTTCAGGTCCTGGGAGCCTGTTCTAGGTTGAATAACACCCATCATTACATTTGTGTGTAGCTATTTTCTGGACATGTGCAAAGCTAAAACAGACATCCGTCTTCATAAATAACATGCACACAACACAACCACACAACGGTACATAGGATGTACTTTTTTAAAAAAAAAACCTGGATTGTGCTTTGAAGACACAATTCATCAATTTTCACTCTTATTAAGGAATGATTGAGGGAGATCCTTTTTGGGATGCCATACGAGATGCGCTACTTGGAGTTCCATCAAATGAAACAAGGGAATGTCATCAACCCAAACCCATCCTGCTGAACACTGGCGAGGTATAGTCATACTATCTCTCTTTACACTGACATCAGTGTCTCATGTATGACAAGTGGTGTGCTAAGAATAGAAGGTCCTGTCCAGTGGATGTATCCAGTGAAGAATTGTTGGGCTAAATGTGGACTCAATGTGTTGGGGAGATTTGGGGAGAGAACCTATGCTATACATTATAAACCATGTAATTGGTGAATGAGCACAGAGGGCTGTAAGTATTCTTGTTGGGGACCAGATAGAAGGGGCTTACTAATGGGAATAATTTCAGAGTAATTAACATTCATGTGTGTCTTAAGTCCTTGGAATTTGTAGGGTATATATCTATTTATCTATCTATATATATATATATATATATATATATATATATATATATATATATATTTATATATTACAAGTAGCACTGTTTGTTATAATACCCTCTTGCAGATGTCCAGGCCTCTACCTTGGCACCCAACAATAATTGATGTTCAGATGCTCACCATTGACACCTTGGCAATACTTGCTGTTCCTGGAGAGTTTACGTAAGTACCAACTTACTCTTTTTAGAGGCTGTCAGTGCAAAAGACAGTTCTGTGTGTGTTGGAACTACTAATATATGATAATTATTAATAAAATCCAGTTAATTGAATTTTGTTAGAAAAAAATTATTTTTGTTGACCGATTGGCAGTTTAATATCTAAAAATAAGCAAACAGCACAAATATATGCAAAGTTCTTATTTTTTAAGCAATTTGCGGTACTTTGTGTAGTTCACCATACAAATTCAACATAAAAGTCAATGATAAGATTTCTTCTCCATTCTTAAGGATAAATATGATATTTTCCCTGCTGGTGTCTGCTCCAGTATAGGGTGGTATGGAAATACCAAAACTGTAATTTAATAGAAATCTATATGTATATATAGTTGTCTGATTTGATTGATTTGTTCTTTGATTTATTTCAAGGACCATGTCTGGAAGAAGACTGAGAGAAGCCGTGAAAAAGGTACATAGGTTGGTTATGACTTTTGTTTCTTAAGCAAAAATATATGTACAATTGCAACTTGCTATGCTATGTACTCCTCGAGAAGGACCCGAGTATCTATTATAGCATAGTAATTGTGTTGGCATTTAGGGACCAGACTGTCATTGGAACACATTTAATGAACACCCATTACTGGGGCTTCCTGGTATGCGACTTTATCAGGGACACTTGGCACTGATCCATAGATGACCGCACTACAGCTCACGTAGCAAAATATTTGTACTGCACATGCTCAGGAACCCTTAGCTCTTAACTGAGTACATACCAGACCCAAACCTAAACCACTGTGTGGCATCTTGCATTCTAAAGGGAATTTCATGGGACAATATAGGTGGAGACCTGCAGTCAATGAGCAGCCTGAATGTGCCAGCCAATAACATGGTTTTTAATTCAACTGGGAGCATCATTTACATTCACAGCACAATATAAATGTTATCTGATTACATGGAAATNAAGATTCTGGATTCTAACTCCTGTACGACTTACTTTCAATGTATGTGAAAAAGGAAAGCACTACAATCAATCCTGGGTTCTCTGCAGGAATTCTTTACGACAGGATTAAGGCATAGGGGGAAAATTGGGAAATCCACCACTCATGGTAAATCTCAGATTTAGAGACAGGGCACACTTACAATTTCTAAATAGAAGCTGTTTCATATACATGATACATTCTAAATATTACACTTAAGCAGCTATAGTAATGTCATGTAATAATTCCCCTGATCAAGCAACCCTACTGATTGTCTACATTGTGACTGACATTAAGGGTTCTCAATATTTAGAGGTCACACCACTTCCCTCATTAGTTTGTACAGTAGTTTTATTCTCTATTCTTTCTTTATTTTATCTACCTGGTCCTTGTATTTTCACCAGTTATCTTTTTTATGATGAAGAATAAATGCTGCAACTCATAATAGATTTTTTTCTATTATAAAGCTGTGCTAAACATAGAATAATTTAATTGGCAAAACATGATTTGAGTTGTACGAGAATGTGATAGTCCCAACTGATTATAAGTTTCTAATATTTCTTAGATCTAGTCACTTGTAGTCTGTCTTATTTTAATAGGAATTGGATCCGCCTGATACTAGAAACCTGGATGTGGTTATTTCAGGGCTGAGTAATGTATATACACATTACATCACAACGTTTGAAGAATATCAGGTAAACCAGTACAGTCTGGACAGAATGACTTTACACTTAGTGATGACATATAAAGCATTTACTATATATGATATTTTAAAATGAATGTGACATGGGCATGGTGTAGAGTAAGCTAGCATAATTCACACATGATGATAATCTAGTCCCGAGCGAGGAGTTACAATTAATCCTCAAAACATTTGGTTTGGTATTTATATAACTTATGCCAGGGTTCTTCCTGGATTCCGGGCATTGCTCCCCGGATATGGATTACATAGCTGTGGTTCAATGAAATAACTGCAATAAAATGCTACCCATCTCTTACACTTGATGCCCCGCTACTAAGCTGTTTTTCTGTCTTACAAGATCTCTCAGAAAGCAGTCAACCATGATTTAAGATTGGTATTTATATTATTATATAGTTTTTTTTACATTTTTATTGCAATATTTGCTTTTGATTAGGCATTTTTCTTTTGTTATTGTTATATTTATATGTATATAAATGTATTTGTTCTAGTTGTTATGTAAACTTTCATAAGCTTCAGAAAATACATGTAACTAGACATTTCAGCTATTAAAAAACTTCCAAGTGCCCCAGACCTGTCAATAGGCCAGCACTGCTGCTGATATTCTTTTATTTAGTCCTTGCTGACAGTAGCTGTCTTCCAATGGCCTAATACAGTGGTGGTGGGGAAGGGGGGGGGGGTTAATGGGTAGAGAAAACCCTTACTTTTGGTTCCCCTACAAAATATAACCAGTCTGAGCCTCCTTATACTTCACCATTTTTAGAAATCCAGGTACCAGTAGGTTCCATTGTGGTCTAACATTGCCATTAGATGGCATAGCCACCATGAGTACAGCTGTATCCATGATAGTAAATTTAACCTTTAATATCCCGAGAAGTCATGGGAAAATCTGTAGCATAAAAAAAGCAGAATAAAACATGACATAGGTGTAAATGTACATATGGACAAAGCATATCTCTGTGAGGGGTACAAATACTGGACACATTTATTATTGCTATGTAATTTACAGTTGGGCTATGGCCACCTTACCAAATCCGCCCCTATACTGTAAATTGCCTCGCAGTGTAACACTATGTTCCTGAGTTGCACATTTGTTTGCTCCTGCGACTTTGCTCTAAATTCTAAATAAGTCTAATTACCTGAATGTATTTCATTTGTACAAAAGTTTAAAGGTATAAATTATCACACCATTACCATATGCAGGCAAGTCTTAATAGAGCGTGAATGATCTTTGTCCCGGCACTGTGAATAAGTAGATTATTATTATATTTGTTAGAATATATTATCAGTTTATCCGTCTATCTGTTATGGGTTATCTGTGGAATTCTAATTACTTGGATTTCACATAACTGCTGATAGGGGAAGAGCTAATATACCTTTTCATGTTATCATTACAGGCTCAGCGATATGAGGCAGCATCTACTATATACGGACCGCACACTCTGTCAGCTTACCTGCAACTGTTTAAAGGTCTGGCTAAAGCAATCGCTGAGGTAATCGAAACAAAAGTCCTAAGCAAAATAACTGGAACCCAGCATGACCTCTATGCAGCCAAAGGGGATAGGGAGACATTACATCATGGCTCAATGGGGCCGATTCAATCCCCTTCGCGCAATCTTTTTCTGCCTTACGCTATTTGCGTAGGGCAGGAAATCTCGCGTGCGTACAAAAAAACACGAGTTCTCAGTCCCGTAATAGACGGGCACTTCGCGTTTTTTCCCGTCTTCGCGCGGGATTGAATCGCCCCATAGTGTCTTAAATTTAATGCATCTACTCAGGAGTGGAAGTAGACCATCTCACACCCTATACAAAGAGGACAGGGTTCAACTGTGGGTGGGTGGGTTTTCACTACACCCCTGTATTTAGCATGTTTACAGTGTGGTCACCAGCAGCCAAAGGCTTTGTGCATGTGCCAACAACTGACAGCAGTTGGCAGCTTAGACAGTGCACATCACTCTATCACTGCTGAGCGCTGTTTATTCATACATTGACAGCGGCTTCTTCTGCTACAAGCACAGGCCCCTCTATTGTCCTGTAGCACCCACACCGCTGCATAGTTTCTAAATCACAAATCTAACTATAAACTTTACAAGTCTACAAAATTCAAAGCGGCATGTGATGTTGTTTCCTTGGGGTCACCCCCATTCCCCAAGGCAGAAAATGTAAATTTCCGCAGCTCAAAGAGCCATGTTCTTAAAAAAGAAAAGAAAAGTTTTCCTGCCGTAAGAGACGGGAAAAAGCACACTTCAAAGTTTTCCCGCCATTTCAGAGGATTGAATCAGGCCCATAGAGTGAGTGGTATTTTACGCTGCCAGCCTTTGCCAGCTACCCTGATACATATGCAGTCACTTACGTATCATTGATTAGCCTCTAATAGTTTATTCATTTATTAAATGATCACTATAAATAAAAGGTGGAACATTTGTTTAACATTATAAAAATGTAAGACAGAGCAGTCAATACCGCACAGATGACAAAACCAGTGGTGAAAATTATTCTTAGCTGGACACTGGGTAAAATGTTATCATATGTAAACATGATCATACAGAAACACAACCATCTGCACATATCAGTCCAAGATCCCAGCATGTTACAAACTTCAGTCTCTAAGCATAATCACAAACTTAAATAACAACTGACTGCAGACAATGCATTTCTTTTCTAGAATACAGTAAATCAACTGCCTAGAGGGCCAGAGCCCCCATTTTTCAATGAGTCCCAGCTGTTCTCCTTGATGGCCCGTGTGCCTGTAGACAAAGCTCCTGGAAATACAACCTTTGGAGATGTACTGGAGGAGGTGAAGCCACAATACTCACCTGTAAGTAACATATATTTTTAATCTATAGCTTTAAAAGCTTTTGTTTTTGTAATAAAAAGAGTGCAAATTGTGACATCCAATTCTAATGCAATCAGATCTCTGAGCAATAGGATCCAAAATCACAATTCTGCAATACTTATAGGATGTTACTTCTGCCTACACCTTTTCTCTCTCAAAGTTCAGAGGTCAGGACAATCCATCATCATAAGTCCCCATTAACCTGACACTCTGTACATTTTGTATGCTTTATAGAAATGAATTCAGTTTCATTTATTTATTGGAGGCCACAATAAATATGTATATTTCCCAAATACTTATACAGGGTGATGTTGCTTCTGTAACTTTTGTTGCTGGGAACCCCAGAAGTTCAGTGACCTATATGGTAAGTGTAAACATCAAATCCTACATTTATCATAGTTATGATAAGCTTTGCATTCTAATCTGATTGAGCTAGTTGAAAAGCAGCCCACATGTCTGCATTGACAACGCAAAAGTATATTTTCTCCATAAAGATAGCAATACTCCAGAGGCAGATATATAATACATAAAATAAAGTTAGCTAATTGTCTTCCATTGCTGAAAAGTCTTCTCTGAACATTTTTACTTGTTAGGTAAACAAGATTCAGATCATCTGAGATTGGTCCAAAGTTTCTGTAGGCTTCTGTTGCCTCATTGGTCAATTAATATCCCTTACAGGAATATATTAACATTCATAACTTTTAGTAGCATCATTATTAATAAAAATTACTCAAGCTATACATAGAATCTAAATATGTTGTTGACATTTTTGTTAATAAAACATCATCAATTACATTTAACACACACACACATTATTTTCCAATACATACATGAATATAGGATGATAAGTGAGATTCCAAGTCTGTGTGTAGGACCACACTCTGATATCTATAATATCTGAAATTCCTATATGACATTTGTTTCCTCTCTATCACATAGAGGTGTTAATACATATATTAATTGAGATATATATTTCGCTCTTTTGACATTGGATTTATGGTAGGTTCTTTTGACCATCATGTATTGCACAAAGTTTAGGTGCACAATATTTTGGGTCTAGGTTTCTACAATACATAGAAATATCCTGTCATAAACAATGAAGTCTCTCTGTATCATACAATATTGGTAGGGTATTCAGGATATATTACATCTTACTGCAAATACTTTTTTTTGATAATTAAATGGTGTATTGAAAATGTATTAAAATTAAATTTACTGGCATAAAATGTTATGTTTCAGAATAAAGACACTTACCTAAAAGTAGAAAAGTATGAAAATATAACGGGTACATGGCGCACAGTTTATAATGATGCCTCCTGGGAGACAAGGTAAGTTATAGAAATTAGTTGTGTCTGTAGTTGTCTGACCAGATAGATATATAGATCTGAGATATATATTAAATGGGATATATATAAGATAGATAGTACTATTGTACACAGTATAATATTTTTTATTATATATTGTTAGTTCATATTATCGCAATGTAGAGTGCACATAAATCACATTATATATATATATATATAACCATTTGAGAATTGTAAGTATGGCACACAGTGTGGTACAAAGTGGCAGCGCCACCATCATGACTATTCTATATTACAGCAATGCCACCTACACATTTACATATGAATCTGTACAGAAGCTGGACAAATATCATTATTTATTACACTACATATAGAATTCTAATATTCTTTTATGATAGTAAAGTTTGGAAAGGATCATATTGGTTGTACAGAAGCTGGTATATAAAGTATACATTGCGCTTTTTATGTTGTTAATACTAGACATGAATAATCAAATAACTGTCATTAAACTTATGTTTTCTTAGATATTACTGGCATAAAGGTACAGGAGGTCAAAGCAATGCCACAATTGAGTGGCACATACCTGAGTCAGCCGAGTCTGGAATCTATAGGATTCGTCACTTTGGACACTATAAGCAGACCCTTCTGCCTGTTGTGATAAAGCCATATGAAGGCATTTCCTCTCAGTTTAACGTCATTAGATGATTCAATAACTCTATAAGGCTGTTTCAGTGGTCCATGTGTAATACATTTATTTCCATTTTAAATGCAAATGTAACATTTTGATATTGTTATTAAAACAAACAACACAGTGTGTTGTGTTAATTATTTACCAAAGGTTACTTATATGATACTAACTTGTTTTTAATGCTGAGTGAACAGATTGGTTGCATTCATTCACTGGTTATACGGCTTTATCAGAAAATTGTCTTGGCAAGAACAGTGAAATGTTGGGGGATGGGTGGGGGGTACTATGATGTGTCATTTTACAAGGGATCTCCCTTTACCATCCAGGGAATGGTGCCGACTGTCAGGGCACAGGCTGTCATTAATTCAGAGGTGGGAGATATTTTGATTTATGGCAGGTAGAAAATGGAATGGTTATGTACAAGGAATATATGTCATAGAGTTATAAATACATACACCAGTTCTGTTATCCTCCATGATAAAGCATGATCTCATCCATTGCAATATCTCTTGTGATTTACCATAAAACTATTATGACTAGTTAATTTATCAAATTAATTTGTATGTATTTTTAGAATTTTTGTTTTGCTGGTGACCCAGTTTCTAGGCCATCTGTCATGGATGAATGTAGTTCAGTTGACTTATGTGTTCTGGGGAAATAATGAGATCATGTGTGTGCTTTGTTTGGAACATATACTCCAACATATTGACGCAGCAGAAAAAAGTGCACAGTATACATACAGGCCCATTTATTACCAGACAGTGATGAAAAGGGGGAAGGGGGGTATAGTAAAATAATGTGGAATGAGTTGCAAAGGTAAGAGGTGACCATTCTTATTTTATTATATTCAGCATTTGACTATATATTAGTCTACTGCTTGTATAATTACCTTGTACGAAAATAATAATATAATGTAAATGGACAGAAATATTGTGGTGAACAGTTTTATTTAATTTAATTTTGTCCTCTTATAATTACACACTTCATAGAAAGACAAACCTGATAATTTCTGTGTGTAAGTATTAATTATTGCATTAGGTGAATATCTTCATTTTATTATATTTATTAGCATAGGACCAGACCCAGGCTTATGATCACGCTGCATTCTCTTTGTGCATGCAAATCCTTCCTCTTGTCCTGAGTTCTTTGGCGCCTAGATTTCCATCCCTTTTTTTTGTACTTGTACCTATGCTTAAAAATGATTCCTGAGTGTGATGTGGGCTGCAGAGAGAGGAGGGGTATTATGTACCTGGGCCCAGGGCTGCCAGGGAATCTGTCATTTAAACTGATTGGGGAGGGAGTGACCATGACAAAATTGTAATAATGAAATATGAGGCGCCCCCCATGAAGTTGCTGTACCGGGACCAGAATTTCTGTTAATGTGGTCTTTGTGCTTTTTACCACTGACATGTGGCTGGAATTTTATACGGCTTTTCTTAGGTCTGTAGGTCTGCTCTCCTTGTATTTGGGAGTTCACCATGACGTCCTTGTTTCTGGAAATCCATGATGTCCACTGTGTCCTTCATGTGACTGGTATTCCATCCATCTTGTCACCCCTGTGCCTATAATGTCCCCTTGTTCCATATGCTAAAATGTGCCTACAATTCCATTCTGTGCTCCATATGCCTAGTATGCTCCTCTGTTCCCCATGTGCCACTATACCATTCTGTGCTCCATGTGCTTAGAATCCCATTCCTTCCCTGTATTCCTAGGATTCCATCCCATCCCCGTGTGCTTAGAATCCCATTCCTTCCCTGTATTCCTAGGATTCCATCCCATCCCCATGTGCTTAGAATCCCATTCCTTCCATATGTTCCTAGAATTCCATCCCATGTGTTTAGAATTCCATTTGGACCTGCTCCTGGAATTAAACTCTGTTTTCCATGTACACAGAACCTGTGCTTGTCATTTGTGAGTGTTGATTGCTGTTTACCTGTGCTAACTGTAGTAACCCTCACTAGTAACTAACCGTTTTATACAGACAGTAATTGATCCTTAAATAAATAAATGATATGGGACCAAATTACCTAAAATAGGATTTCCAATCACTTGGATTGGAAAAGAAGCCCCTTTGCTGTTGTACATGTGGTATAAGTCCAGTATAGACCTGTGTCAACAAGACATCTGTATTCATTCATACCCAGTTTCGAGTGACTGGCTGCTGTCCCACCTGCCATTACTGGGTTTTTATATTTTTAGTTTTTCTGTGTCCGTATGGGACAAAAAAGGGACTGGCCATGGGCAGGGATTATTTCTCCAATTTTCAGTGGAACAACCATGTTGAGAGGTATGATATATTTATATCCTGATGCGTTATGACGGAGGGTTCAAGCTTTCTGGCTCCTCCAAACAAGTGATACTGCCACAACGTAACGTTAAATTTGCCCCTATGTGTGTTTAGTATATTGTGACAAATTCACACAATACAATAAGAAATAAATCACTTTTATGGCATATTATTTCTGTATGTACACCATGACATTTCTTCATTACTATAAATTGTCTTTAAATCATGTCTGCCAAACAGTAGATCTTTCTTTGAATGACATGGAGCTCATATGAGACTTTCAGTTCTAGGCCAAGATCATCAATCTGTCAAGACCTCCTGTGTAGAAAATAAAATCATTTACAAAACGTGAAAATCATCCAACTGTCCTTGTGAGGTAATATTATGTCAGCTGCTGTCCTTTCTATCTAATATAATACATAATATAAGGTGATTCTTTATTAAAATGAAATAAATATATATTTTTTTATTTATAAGTCTTATCCAGTCATGTTTAGCTAATAATGCTGAATAGATGTAGTCTGGATCTCAATATTTGCATTTATAGTCGAGGACATTTCTATGCAATGAGACTCATCAGACCTATTCCAGGATGCAGAAGAGGTGACCTCAGAGAATGAACCCCCTGTCACTCCCCTCTCTCTCGCTTACAATTTTATACCCCAAAAAAAAAAAATGGCGACAAAACACTGGAAAAACGAAACAAAATACATAATTGATCAATCAGAAAATAAAAAATAGAAGTAAAAAATAGAAATCAATTAAATATGAGCATATACATCGTCCTCTTGGCACACGCTGGAGGCGCCGGAGCATCGGAGGAAGAAGCTGGACACCTGAAACATAAGTATATTTTTATTAAATTTTTTTTTTTACAGGTTTTTCTTATTTTGTTTAAATTTTCTATGGCCACCAGGAGAACACTATCATTCCCGTGGATGGCTTGAAGACAGGGTGATTTTCTCTAGATAAAATCTAGAGATTGTCCTTGTGAGTGGCCACATTAAGTCATGAGTGTGTAAATCGGAATCTGGCAATTTATGTGTAGTTATTTTTCACTACTCATGCTCTCAGAATACAAGCATATACAAACAAGGCCTATTAATCAGTAATCCAGGGGTGGAGAGGGAATTCAGAGTGGCCCTGAAATGTTATCTGCAAGAGGCCACATGTGGGTGCAATCGACTATAAGCGTAATAATTAATACAGTAAAAGAACCTTGATAAGAGCCCTACACATATATAATGTAGGTGGGTTATGTATAGCCAATTATGTAAAAGAGGTCCAATCTAATATAACTTCACAAAAGTTTCACAAAAAAGACATTTATATTTACCCTATATAAAGCAAAACAAGCGACCCAATGCAGAGACCACCACCTGCATGCATGCACTGCACCTGCATTTTGTGCAATGTTATATTAGATTGGAACTGTCATTATCCTAGAGTGGCCTCCACAGCACCCGTCTACTGGGAAATTTCCATTGACAGGCAAAGAAAACCGTCAGTACTAGTGTAAGAAGAATCCGTGGATGTGAAGTAACATTTGCTGTTTTAGGTTCCTGTCTGTTAGGCCTCCTTGTTCAGTGGCCCGGTCGAGGTTGCGACCGATACGACCGCTATAGTTATAGTAAACACGACGCCACTGTGTGTACCACTGTCACTGTCATCTATTTAAGACAATGAAAATGTGGTGTTGCAGGAGCTTCATCCACCACTAGATGTCAGCGGCGGATAACAAAAATACAAATGTTTCTGTTTCAAAACAGTCCATGTCATAAATTTGTTTGCTGCTCTTGTAAATCATTTAATCCTCTCTGTGACAGAGGTTGAGCTAATGTGCTCACATTTTACTGTTCTCTGAGACATCTCTGCCAAGGTCAATTCATGTGCTCTGCTCTCCAGCAAAGACAATCTGATGGGTTTTACTTTTCTTTGTTTGGTGACGATCTGGAGAGAGATCAGGGAACATGATTTACAAGATGTGGTATTCCTGGGGTTTAGATGAAATACAGGACAGCACCTTAGACATAGGGATATAAGCAGTGGTGGGATTCAAATAAATTAACAACAGGTTCTATGTCCCATGGCTCTACTTAAGCTCCGCCCTGATTTCACCAAATCCCGCCCCTTTCTAGCAGCAATCCGGCCAAAATTGAATTGTTTTAGAAAAAACAATGGCGTATCACCTTGTATTGT
>JABWIB010001177.1:40911-63763 GCA_016617825.1 Platyplectrum ornatum
TTGCTGCTTGGTCTGCCCTGGGTTCGAATCCCCTCTCCACCACCACATATGTGAAGAATAAATTTGGTCCAGCACCCATACAGTTAATAGCCTCACAGTGCAGAGACAGGTGTGATTAGCAACATTGTAACCGCTCTGAGCCCTGATCACTGACTGAACAGCACAAACTGAAAGTGAAACTCTCTTCACTTCAGAATGAAGCTGACTGATTCCTGGACATTGTATAGTCCGGGGACAGCACTGTGCCATAATTATATATATATAAAATTCATTTCATAGTACCAACAAATTTCACAGTACATATTGTTTATTGTTTTTACCAGTACCTAGCTCATAGAATAAATTCACTGTGACACAGATACACAAATATACACATTCATGTTAATCATTACTGCACCCTTCTCAGCAGCCAGTTAACCACAGCTTTTGGAAGTTAGCATACTCTATATTTGACATTAAGGTTAGAACACAGTAATGTTTAATTTACCCATATGTGGATGACAGACATTTATGCCTTGTAGTTCATTGATCTTTTGGAAAAAGAGGGGCAGCCCAGGACAAAAAGACCAATGTGTAAATACAAGGAACAGAGAAAGTCCAGCGCTCCGAACCAAACAATATATATCACTATGTGTCAGCACATACATATAGAGGAGGTTAGTTCATAATATAGTTATATTGGAATATGCTCCCTTGCCCAGCATCAAAGCTCCTCCTGTAGGTGAGTCCTTGCCCATGTTGCATTATGTGTACACAGGATGTATGTAGTAAGACAGCTCTCATGTAAAAGGGTGCAGGTGCAGTATTGGGGAGTGATCAGGCTCCAACCATAAACTAGCTATAGGAATTAGAATTATACCCCGTTCACATAAACTACTCTGGTAAAATGACCAGGGTTGTTAGCTGTGGATCTGAATTACCCTGGTAATTAACCCGTTCACAGAGCTGAATTACCCTGGTAATTCACAAACTACCCTGGTAATTCACAAACTATCCTTGTCCTACACCGTTCACAAATAACACACTACCCGGGTAGTTCAGTTACCTGGGTAACTGACTGAATTACCCTGGTAATAGACTTTTTTGTGAACGGGGTATAAGGAACAATGGCGACTGATCATAGTATTGGCCGATCTGTTCTTATGTTTGATACACAAGTCAATCACATACTGAAATAAACACTGCACACTTGCTGTATTATACTCACACCACATCTATATATACAATCAAATGGCTGTTGATAGTATATACAAGTTTATTATATGTTTAGAAAATAATTTCGCTCCAATTACAATCGTCATTGCAGTTTAAATCGTTAACTGGTATTTACACAAACATTAGATGTATTGCATTGGGTAATTTATTCTTGTGTTGTGTTACATTCAACCCAAAAGGAAAATTTTTATCCAAAAGGTAAAATTTTATACATATGTAAAAAGAATATTTTTTTTAAGTCACTTCAAATTCATCATATTAAAAACATTAGATACTTTCAGAGAATGTACCTGGATGATAATTCACAGTGTGACAGTTCTTTACAAATAGACATACTGTCCGTACAAAAAGTGTTTCCAGCCCATTTATATTAATACTGCTGCCTTTGCTCTTATATTGGCACTGACATAACATAGCTTAACACGTGTAGACTACCTTACAAAGGTCACGCAAGCTCAGCCATTGGAAGAAGAAAGTCCAACCAATAACATGTTCACGTAAGTATACATTACGACATGTTTCAATCATTATTTTTTACTTTAGTCTTTTTCTGGTTAATTGTGCTCTTGTCAATTCATTACTCAAAGCATTCACAGAACTCCTCAAACAGGACAAGTAAATGGAAACATGTTATATCTAAATATCTATATAAAACTTATATAAACCTATATCATTATTTTCAAACAACCGCAAAACATAACCAACTATCTGGTTTCTACATATAATCTGTTAATATGTGGTATGTGCTATATGTTTTAATATTACTTTTTGCTTTTTGTGTTTCTGTGGTTTATGGACAATTGTAATGTATAGTATAGTAATCTAATAAAATTAAGTTTAAAAGTTTAGCTACATCTGTATACTAACAGATATATAGACAATATATAGACAATAACCCTGGAATGCATATGGACATTGTATTGTAGTATTACTGTAGATAAAGGGCAAGTTAGCTATTGCTGTAGTGGATTGGAGCAACATAAAATACAAAAAGTTTGTTCTTTTTATAAACGAAAATATTGCCATGTTGTGGTATGCATGGCTGGCTCCGCCACATGTAGATTACAGAACATGTGTCAAAAGGCTGCACTAATGCTTTGCAGTCAGCAGGTGGCGTTACCAACAGCAGCCGCAGTACGTTTGACACCAAAGTACATTATTGGCACCACAAACTGTAGCATCTATATACATACTAGTAGACATTCCAGCACATCTTTGGGAGGTCTACTCACCCTCCATAACATATCCTGCTGCTTCATGCCCTTAATTGTGATATTACATATTTTGTATTTTGTGATAGTGTAAGCGACCCTATCCCTTTGTTGTTACAGTTCCGTCTAGGCTGGCCCCATGATGGGCTACCTGGGTCAGGTCACCAGCAATATTTATTTCTCACCAAAGTCCAAATGCTAACAATGTGTATTTTTCATTTGTACAGACCTGAAAAATGTGAATCTTATTATTGCATCTGCCGTATAGTTAGTATAGTGCATGTCTGATCAACATGTAACTCTCCAGCTGTTCTCAAACTAAGGCCTTAATTTACTAGACTGCAGGACTGGAAAAGTGGGGATGTTGCCCATAGCAACCAATCAAATTTAAGCTCTGTTCCATTTTACATGCTAGAGAATGGGAGCTCAAATCTGATTTGAGTTTAATAAATACAGGCCTAGGAATAAGCTATGGTTAAGGACTCCTAGTTATACGATGCCTGAAAAGCCACAGGTTGATCAGACCTTTCATAATGTATCATCTATGCAATAACACAGAACTATATAAAAGTGATATGTCTAGAGAGAAAATAAAACAACTAAGAAGACCACACAGAATACAAATACTTATAAGTACACACAATTTCCTTACAGTGTCATTGAATGAAAATAGATTATAGTCCCCTGTGTCATAAAAAGAGGACCCATGAACATGAGCTACAATAATACTAAGAAATGCTAAAATATATATAAGTCTACTGACTCAATAACTACTCATTTGCTGAGACTAGACTGACTCTTCTTGGTGATATGTGACATAGCTGAAATCCAATTCTCATTCACCATCTGCTGTATATATTTCTATTTGAAGTATCGAGAAATCTTAAAATGTTCCGTATGCATCTCCTCGAGTGGCCACAGCAAAAGCCGGATACGCTTCATAAGTTGCATAAGTTGCAAGGTCTTGTCCCAAGGCTACTGCTTGTTTCAGCTGAGTGGCAGCCACCGCGGCTGGAGAGCTGGCGATTGCATAGCCTGGAGGTGTAAAAGACATAAAGCATTAGCCACCATAATAAATATATAGCACAGTAAATAGACTGATGCACAGTTTGGATATTTAAAAAATAGGAGAATATGTAGAAATCTATAGAAAAGAAAGCGTATACCATATATACTCGAGTATAAGCAGAGTTTTCAGCCCAAAACACGTGCTGAAAAAGCTCCCCCTCGGCTTATACTCTGGGCAAGATTTATCACAGAGGCTGCAGCAGCGTTCCTCACCCCTCTAACGCTAGCTGAGCTAGCCAAAAAGTCAGTTAGACCACGAGGGCAGAAGCAGCGTCTGACTCCCCTCCTCCCCTCTGTTACAGCACTGAAGCCCCTCACTTCCTCCCTCCCTTAAGACTTCAGTGTAGTGAGACGGGGAACAGAGGGGAGTCTACACTCTGCTGCAGTGAGACCTTTGAATAATCAGTAGATGTGTATATGTATGTGTGAGAAGTGTCTGATATACAGGTCATACTGCAAAACATGGTTGCCTACTTTTGCAAATGGATTTCAGGGGGTGTAACTTGTGCCACCAAATGGGTGTGTCCTGTGGATAGCTCCACCCATGGGTGTGTCTAGCTCTGCCATGAGAACTATTTCACAATAAAAATAGCTGCATCAGTATTTATTGTTTGTTAAATTGTCAGTAAATAATCACTGTCACTATTTATTGTGAATAGATGTAAATAGGAGAACCAGTAACTCCAGTATCTGTATAGAAATAGGACACAATGTGTGATTTCTATCATCATAACACAATGTCTTCTTGAATGAGCATCAGGGAGATTATCCAGCACTTCAGGGAGTCAGGGAGATCACCCACTTTTCAGGGAGACTCCCTGATATTCCGGGAGAGTTGGCAACCATGCTGCACTATCAGTTGCTGTGTATATGTATATATTTGTGAGAAGGGTCTTATGTAAAAGCTGCTGTTATGTGAATCAGTTACCAGCAAGTCACAGGATCTTTCACATAACAGCAGATTTTACATCAGACACTTCTCACACACATATACATATACACAGCTACTGATAGTGGAACAGCGTCTATACTCCCCCTCTATTCCTCCCCTGTCACTACACTGAAGTCCTTCCAAAGGTGTTAGGGAGTGACGGTCTTCAGTGAAATAGATGCTGTGTCTTCAGAGATGCAGTGTCCTGTGCCAAAAAATCATCTACACGACAGCCTTGTGCATCTGTGACAGAGACATGATGTGGATACTGGGGGTCGGATTATTTTCCAGTCAATACATCTTCCCTGGTTTTCGGGTCGGCTTTTACTCGAGCATATACGGTATTTGATTGTCACAAGGGTTAGATTGTGGAATTGTATTGCTCACCATCGTCATATATAAAAAGGATGTAAAGTGGCCTAGAATGTATATTGTATTGTACTATTTACATTGTTGTCCTCTTTCTTCTGTTTTGTTCAATATTCCCTTTCTTCCTATAATATTTTAGTTAATAATATAATTAATTAACAATATAATTACCAATATAAAAAAGGAATATAAAGTGGAAAGATGATTCAGCGAATAAACAAGTTAGAGATAACATATTGTTAGTAAATTTTACCTGCAAAGGCTGTGGGAGGCTCAGCTGTCTCTGTTGGGATTCCTAAGGTCTGTAGAGTATATTCTGCTGCATAATTCTTTGCTTCATCCACTGATATACAAAGTTTTGGAGGTGTGAATGGATGACTGTGAAGACACAACAGTGCGAAACAATTACAGCTCAATAACAGATACATATACCTCCCATATTCTGCCTCATGTGCTCATCTATGGAGACAAATTACTAAAAGTATATAAATGTTTTTTCTGTATAGTCACTTAGGTCTGGATCCAGACTTACATATTATTGAACTTCCGAGTTATGAGTGCAATGTAAGCGCTCCATTATTCTTGCCGCAATTATGTTTTATCTTCCAGGTGCTCAATGGACAATCTATTATTTGTTTAACAAATCTGACAGCAAGTCAAGATCTGAAGCCATAGGCTTAAATTTACTAAACTGCAGGATTGGAAATCTGGGGATTTTGCCCATAGCAACCAATCAGATTCGAGTTCTCCAGCATGTAAAATACAGAGAGCTTGAATCTGATTGGTTGCTATAGACAACATACCCACTTTTCCAATCATGCAAAATCCAGGAATGGCAGGGTTGTTGCCAGGACGATCAGTCAAACAGTGCACCCCTCCCCCCTGGTCACCATGGATATATATGGGGGAGGGGGCGCTACTGCATACTTCCCAACTTACACGGTCCGGGCCGCGGGACACATTAGCCCTGATGACCCCACCCCCGGAGCACCCCAACTCCGCCTTCTTTCCGTCCCATGCTGGACAGTTGGTAGGTATGCTATTGGACTGATCGCCAAGGGAGCCACACTGTCTACTACAAATGTAAGATATTGAATATTGAAGATATTGTAACTCACTTACATTGCAGGGTTCTGACTAGCTAGGACAGGAATGGTAATCTTATACAGAAACAGCTGCCTTTGGTCTTGTCCAATTGCAGAGTGCAGCTGGTATACTGGTTGTCCCCAGTTGTTTTTTTGACAAATTTCTTCCAATATCTACAAAATAACATGAGTTGATCATGAATAATTTTTTTCAGAATAATATTTACACTTTTCCTAAACTAAATACTTTTATTACCCTACTACCCCATATTACATATATAATAAAGTCATCATCATATATAAAATAAAATCATATCCTTTTGCAACATAGTGAAATATAAATCTTTTTGTTGTAGTATTTTAACCATATTTAACTATATTTTATCTCATACTACGCAAAAGGTTGAGGGTTCGTTGGGACAGAAGAGACAGAACTTTATTAAGGTCATTCCTGAGTTACCAGTAAGTTGCATTGTCTATTCTTCAATATATCTCATATGCATAGGCATGTGACAGAGATTTGGCCCTTGCATAGAGCATTACTTGGAAACATTTAAATACATGATAATGACATCAGGGGGTATATTCTAATAGAAGAAGCAGTATTTAAAGAGATACAAACATATTAATGGTCACCTATACATGCAATATTAATGGTCACCTATACATGCAATTGTGTTCCTATGTTTACCAATAGGGGACACAGCAGGTCACAGCAGAGTTGGACACACTTTGGGAAAGACTGTGTCTGGTTCGTGCTTGCCCTCATCGATTAGATGCATAGGGAAAGCATAAACACTTCCAACATTACTTTACATCAGTACTAAATGAACAAAACCTTTATTATCACCGAATATAAACAAGAATATGTCCAGAGGGAGATATAAAAAACATGAAGGAATTAATGGAGAAATGAACTTATGAGATCACAGACAGAATGAATTTATTGTGGTAAATAATACAAAAAAACTGATGTTTATTTTAACTAGGTAACTAAGGGCAATAGATCAAGGTAACGCTGTAAATGCAGCTTATCTACATGTCAGTACGCCCTCTGACACATTGAAGACTGATAAATCAATTGGAATGTTTAGGACTGGAGTCAAAGGTGGCTGAGTGGAACATTGTGTTGGTTGAAGGATAAACAGTATTAGTATACACTTGGCTTTGAACGACCCATAGTGGTTCTGATTTCACTTATGGAGGCTGATTATCATGATATTTGTATTTTCACACTTTCATCTCTTTTTCCTTTACTTTTAAACTCTGGATCAGCCCCAAAGTTGGAAGGGTATATTTTAGTTCGACCCAGGGTCAGGTTAAGGGTCATGTTAAGACCTGAGTCAGAAAGTTAGGAAAGGCCCATTGGAGTGGACATTTATGTGTGGGAGTGTCCACTGTTGAATTATTTTGGGCCACATACTTCCAAACAGGTCCGATTTCAGCTTTTTTGGGCCTATCCCGCCCCCTACTAGTTTGTCTCGACAAGTGGATGAATTGGTAGGCTGTGATGTTTTATTTGTTACATTTTATCAAGAGACAAAAAGGGACAGGGCTTGTGAGGAGTCAAGTCGGGGCATGGGTTAAGGAGGGCCCAAGGGAGGGATGTATTGTCCTGTTTTTTTGACCCTATAATGTAAGTATGGTATACTATGCTATGCCCTCCTTCATGACACTGATGCGCTATGGGCCTTCTTGACATGGATGCCGGCCTGGGCTTCTAGGCCCATTGTTAATCTGACCGGGAGATATTATTAATTATTGTGAAGAGTGAACAATAGCTGTCAGTACAGTGCTAGGACTTAGTTATTATGTAGTTTTTATTTTAATTTCTCTCCATTCCTTATGTCCATTAAAATTAGAGTATTATCTAAAGACAAATTCACCTTCCACTCCCCATAACACAGTATTATGGGTGTAAAAAAAAACCTACCTGTGGTGCAAGCTTGATGCCTGGTGGTTTTAAAGCGACAGTGCTCATTGGTGTGAGCTCCATTCCTGGTAAAATGTCATAGAGTTTCTCATCCCCCCTCTTGTCACCTTTCATTTGGTATCCCATACATCCACGGCCAAGACCAGTATATGCCAGGTATCCTCGTCCTCCCAGTCCTCTAACTCCTGCAGCCCCTACAGGTACACTCATGTAAATTTCTAGGAATGCAAGAAGGCATCAAACTGTATCAAATCAGAAGAAAATCACCCGGATTCATGATATAATGAAGAATTTTAGCCCACGTACATAGAACATACTTGAAACAATGGAAGTAGCATTTTGTCTATCATAGTTATTTTTTACTGGGGTCTATGCAATGTCCAGGGGTTTACTTACACTGATCTATAACTATAATATAATTATTAATTATGCTAATGTAAGTTCAGGAAAATCCTGTGAAATGATACATTCGATGAAATACATGTCAGCCATTGTTTCGTATCTGTCCAGTGCACATTGGCTTTAAATTTCTATAAAATTAATAAACAAATTAAAAACTTGTCAATTGCTTTAGACTTGTTTATATAATATGCAGTATATCAAGCATTATATACAAAAAGAACTCTGATCACATGACCGTGTGTGATCACATGATACACCAAATTTATAATTACATGTTATTTGCCTCATTTCTAAGATCTGGCGTGTTAGTTTACAGCATGACACTGACACTGATGAAAAATGATGGCAAAATATACAATTTACTTGTATTAGAACCTATTCCCTGGGACCAGGATGTCCACTATAGTACTATAGATAAACACATCACAGAGGTGTATGCTGACTTATTAAAGACATCTACATCTTTAAAAACAAATAAGTACTGTCCTTGATTATGCTAGATTTGGACAAAAGGGTCTAAACATTGGATAACATAGAACCAGATTTACAATTTAGGCACTATTAACATTCTCACAACAAAATCTGGCCATGCAATATGCAATAAATTGTTCCAATCGACCAGCTTTAGTCAGAAGTGGGTAAAACCATGTTGAATTGCAGGGGAGGTAAATTTCATTAGTGGCAAACAGTATTAGAGTTGAGAGGTGAGAGGTGAGTGTAATAACAGTGTAACAGTAACGCTGGTCAGTATCTGTGTGCAACATGCAAAAATAAATTATTCTCCCTGCATGCAAACACTGACATTCATTTTTCCTCCCTGGTTTTACCCACTCTTGAGTAAGTTGTGAATAATGCTAGGTAATGATAACGTTCTAGTGGATATTGGTGCTGCTAAACGGGGCCCTGTTTTTCCCCTGTATTATTTTGCAATAATACAGAACTTCCTCTTCAGTTGGAGAGGAAGCGCCAGGGGAGTGAGGGATTAAATATTACAATTATTAAATATGCAAATTAGTGTTGATATTAGAGCTTGATAACTGATAGAACTCTGTGGTGTAAAAAGATTGTGTAACGTGGAAGACTGGAAGGTTGGGGTGGATATATATACATACTGGGGTGGGTATATATATACATACTGACAGCTGGACACAATATATATATATATATATATATATATATATATATTGTATCAGTACGACAGTCTTCAGGGCAGGGTGAGTGACTACTCGAAACATGTAATGATGCTGTAATCAAGGAAGTTACCAGAGGAATCATCAAACAGGCCTTCACCTAGATGAACCATGTATTACTACACTGGCAATATTTAGTGCCACAATCTTGTGTAAATCATTAGTTCGCACTCAAGTATTTGCCTCAAATGAACTTTAAGTAAGCAAATAACCCTCTGAATAGGAATTTTAGACTATAACATTTGATTGATAAAATTTTCTCTGTATTCCGGATGAGTCAGCCGGGCTTTGGGATTGATTTGCATAAATCAGTCCCATCCCCATGGTCCAACCTTTGGTTTCTCCTAGGAGACAAGTGTGAAATTTTACGATAAAGGTCCATGTGGGGTATAGAAGGCTGGAGTCAGTGGGAGTTTGGCACTGGATCACAGCTGCTGCTGCTATTGGGTCTGTACCTTGTTTTACCAAGTATATAACTGCTATAATTGTACCCAACCCTCCAGCAAATGATTAAGTCCTGTTTAGCGGTGATGATTAATTCTGCAGTCATTTTTCAATACTTTCTATAATCTGTTTAGAGAGTAATTATTATTGGACACACATTAAGCAAAACTTCAGGTTAGTAACTGCTCCCAGTACATTACAAGGGTGACTGATTAGGATTCTAATTAAAAACATTACATATAACCAACTTGCTGTGGGATTTTAAATAGCTAATTGAATTTCAAAATTTTGATGTCATGGTCTGCCTTCTCAATTAATAATAATTGCCAACATTTATTACACACTGTGCGGATTCATAATTCATTTCTTTGCAATTACCTCTAACAGACGGAGGTCGGGTAAGGCCGCGGTTGCTGACATAGCCTTTGGTAGGAGGGAAATGGATGCTGGGGATTGCGGCAGTGTAGGCTGGTGGGGCATAGAAGACAGGTGCTCCAAGATAAGCTGTGGTCGGGTCGTAGACATGGCCAATAGTGTATGTGTATTCTGGTTGTATGGCCCCTCCTCTTCCTCCAGTTCCTCTTGTGTATCTCACATAACTGTCCTTGTCTACTGGTTTAGCCAATGTGACCTCAATTGGAGATCCATCTATAATCTATGAACAGAGATGCAGTAATTAGATTTGCACAGAGAGCAAGAGCCGGTCCATAGTAACATTGATGCTAGTGCGTCTACAACATTAATTTCTTCACCTAGTATGAGAAATGAAACAGGCGCTGTGTAATGGGTTATACAGATGTACCGGCACCTGTTATATACACTTCTGCTTTTCATGTGGGCAATATGAAACAATATTAAAAAACCTCTTGGAATTTTTCTTTCTAGCCAAGTAACAGGTCATACCATTGTCATGAGAATAATCCCTATATAGTCACAGGGAATGTCACAACACAATACTGAAAAAGTAATTTGGATAACCCTAGTGGATAATTGGGGGGTGATCAGTCACTGGCCTCATTATCATGCGGTATGGTCTGATTTATCAGAGAACTGGCAAAATGGTCCAACAATGCTCTGATTTTATTATGAAATCATTCACTCCTACACCTAAAAATCTGACCACCTCTAATCACTTTGTATTTACATGGTCACATGGAAGGATTACTAATAGTGTGTAGTTGCTAGTCCCTAACTATAAAAGTGTTACATAAATCCTGACTTTCCCAGGTGACAATGCAGGATAAAATAAGAACAGGCCCTGATTCACCCAGACTCACCATGATCACCATATCTCACCATGACTCACCATGATCTCACCATGATCACCATATCTCACCATGACTCACCATGATCTCACCATGACTCACCATGATCATCATGAGTCACCCAGACTCACCATGATCTCACCATGATTCACCATGATCACCATGACTCACCATGACTCACCATGATCTCACCATGACTCACCATGATCTCACCATGACTCACCATGACTCACCCAGACTCACCATGATCTCACCATGACTCACCATGATTCACCATGATTTCACCAGGTTCTGACCATGATCTGCACCTCACAAAAATTTACCAAATTACTCCGCTTTTCTTCCCCATCCATTTATAACCATAGGAGACTTCTGAGATATGGTATTCTGACAGGTTTTAGAAGCATCGACAGAACACTTTTGTATATTATACTGCAGACTTTGTTTTAAAACTCTTTCATAAGCATTGCCTTCCAAGACATACGTCACCATATATCTATCTATACATATGAACAATGGATTTTACCTACCTTGCCATTTAAAGCATGCATAGCTTCAACCGCATCACTGCGATTATTAAAGTGTACAAATGCATAATCTCTAATTTTCTTTATACGCTCTACTGCCCCTAAAAATGGAGAAATAAATGGAAAAGTGAACATGGAAAATTGTTTATTTCTATTGGATAAAACATGTACAATGTACTTTCATTTGTCATATTTACATTGATTTATATTGACATTTTAACTTTTGTAGCATTTTTTATATTTGAAACTCACTTTTTTTTGCTGATTACAAGGACTTTGTAGGACTTTGTAGTCCTGTAGTTTTCTAGATTAATTACTATCTCCAGTATGTATATAACCATTTTTATTACCTAGTAATTTATCAAGTTGCTTAGTCCACAGTTCAAAGTATATCTCTTGATTGAAGAAAACTATTGTAGATTAAATGCTGCTGTGTGAAATATTATTTTATGGGTATTTCAAAAACTAAATGACGGCTTGTGTTTTTATCACAAATCTATTTTTTTTAATTTTGCATACAAAACAGCTAGACAGATGTATATCCATAGCACAATCTGTAGTTGAGATACTGTTCCACTTTAGCAGTCACACATTACAGAACTCTCCAAACCTGGTAAATATGGTTTAGTAATGTTTTAGCTATTAAGGTAATGTGTGGACTAATAATGCATTAATGTAAAGTAGTGGGTAATCAGAGTCATTCATGTAATGCAGAGGAAATTTAGGACTATACATGTAATATATTATCACATATTCAGCATTTCCATTCGTTTCTTAAGAAAAGAGAATTTGTCCCAGAATGTACTAAAACCCAATCCATAACCTGCTTGATTTTAATATGTCATTTAAAAAATTATTTATTTCATTTAAAACACTATTAAATATTGCTATTTTACAACATTTTAGGGTAGTATTTAGTTCACATGGCATCTTTATATGAAATATGGTTTTTCATATTACCCATGCATTGTATAACTTAATAAGGTAAGAGTACAACAGAGCTAATGCAAAGCGTAATTATTTAAATGACGGGTCAGTTAGGTAGGTATAAACATACTTATCAAATGGGTTTTACAATTATTTAGCGTTGGAGCTGTTGGTTGATCATTCTTAGCTTAGGATACATATAAAGCTTTTGAATACAAATACAGCCTATTTTTGAAATTTCTGGCCTTCAGATAATTTACAGTCATGGGCCTAAATTTACCAAATTGGGAGATTGAAAAGTGGGGATGTTGCTCATAGCAACCAATCAGATTCAAGCTCACATTCTCCAGCATGTAAAATGAAACTGAAAGCTTGAATCTGATTGGTTGCTATGGGAAACATCTTCATTTTTTATATCCCTGCAATCTCCCTGCTTAGTAAATTTAGGCCCATGTCTTCACATAAGTGGTCATAGCTTTTAAGTAAAGTTAAGTAAACTTATAAAGTTACAGCTAAAAGGTGAAAAGTCCTATTGAGTCAGCTTACTATTTTATATATGATTCTTATACGCTCTTCTACCATTAAATTGTCTGTATAACTTTTCTACATTGTTGTCCAGTGACATTGCTTACCTTGTTTAATGTTGTTGAATTCTTTCTCTATTGTTTCCTCTGTTGTTGTGAGCATAAGATTTCTTACATATAGGATCTTAACTGATGACATGGTATCTTCATCAACTTCAACCTCTGGCTCTGCCCAGTCAACAGCAATTGGATGACCCCATAACTGAATGCGGCCTAAACATTATAGGACAATAAAGTACATTTGTTACGTCCACAATCTCACCTGAGACTTTGTGACGTATAACTTATGCAAGGGGTTAATCCCAACAGTCACCTAGTCTGTTCTATCCTGATTAATCTCCCCTTGATTACCTCACCTATTACTTATATCGGTATCTGCCACCACCAAGGTTCATTCGGACAGTGCGCACACTATCTCTGGAGGCCTTAGGTTCCTCCCTTACACTGACACAACACAATTACCCAGTACCAGAATTATCATAACCCAATATGACCTCTCCTGTTACAACTATGTAGCGTTTATAGACCAAGCTATTCAGCACGTGAGTCCGTAAAACCTGTTAATAAATAAAGAGCTTTACACATGCTATATACACGCTCTCTATCCTCTCTATACACTATACTGTATTTTTGGTGATTGGTCATGACATTTCTATAGCAAATTAATTCTTACCAGTTCTATAATTCAAAGCGTAGGCCTACATCATTCTTAGGCCTGGCCATTACTGAAAAATAGCAAGTTATGTTGTCTCTCTCTTAATACTACTAGTACTAGTACACTTTATAAAAGCCAATGAGTCACCGCTATGCATAATGTCACAGTTCTCAGAGATATAAGTTATATTTTGGCTAATTTTGTTGATTAGTTATGCGTTTTGTCATCAGTTTACAGTGGCTAGAGAAAATGATGAGCTTCCTACACAACCAGGGCCGCTGATAGGATCACCCAGGCCCGGGAGTCAAAAAGTCCCGGCCGGACGCGCCCCCCACATAACGCCAGGTCATGACGTCACAACGTCACCGCAGGAGAATTTCATTGGTTGTGGATGAAGCACTAGCACAGTCTACTTAGTGGTGAGGTTCTCAACCATGGTCCTCAGGGATCCGTAACAGTGCATGTTTTCCAGGTGTCCTTGTTGAAGCACAGATGTTTTCATTACTGACTGACATTTGTGAAAATATCATTACATCAATTATGATTGTGAGGAGACCTTGAATACATGCCCTGAGGACCGTAGTTGGGAACTCCTGATTTAGTGGGTATCTGAGATGCTGTACTGCAGGAATTTGTGAGCTTCTATGCTCCTGATTTAGAAATCTTCCTTTGATAGTAGAATAGTATTCTTTCTATGGTTGCAGTTTAACAAAAATAACCATGTCAACTTGTCCCAGCGCAGCCAATGGCAGTCAGAGCAGGGCTTCCAGTGACCCGGCATAAATGATTAAAGCTGGCCATACACTATGAGATAAATTGTTCCAATCGAAAGATTTTTTCAAGAGTGGACAAAACCATGATGAATTGCAGGGGAGGTAAAATGAATGTCAGTGTTTGCATGCAGGGAGAATACATTATTTTTGCATTTTGCACACAGATACTGACCAGTGTTACTGTTACACTGTTATTAGACTTGTAATATCGCTCACCTGTAATACTGATTGCAATTAATTCATTTTACCCCCCTGCAATTCAACATGGTTTTGCCCACTCTTGAAAAAATCTTTAGATTGGAACAATTTATCTTATAGTGTATGGCCAGCTTAACTGATACATTTACAGCTTAACTACACAATTAATAGTGTAATTCAGTGGTTACCAAACTTTCTCAGTGGAGGCACCCTTAGGGTCTCCATAATTTTTCAAGGCTCCCCTAAGACAAAATAATTTCCCATTTTTTTTTTTTTTTAGAACCATGGTGTATTTGTTATGACCATGTTAAATCCCCACCTGGTAATAATTTTCTTCTGGCCATAGCTGCAGCTCGATGACTTTCATACTCTACAAAGGCAAATCCGCGGTTTTTCGATTTATCTGCAGCACTTGGATAAACAATTACATCCAGGACACCTTCTGTGACCTTCTTCATCTCCACTAAGATCTCTTCTCTCTTCTTTGTCTTTGGGATGCCACCAACAAATAATCGGCAATTGTCTACGCTGGCACAGACACCCAGCAGTCTTCCGTTTCTACAACAAATACATGAAGCAATAAAACTTTTACAAGGATTTTCTTTGTTTGCCTAGTGTAAACTTCTTTCATACCAGACAGACAATAGTTCCACTTTTTATATAAAGTGCCAGGTGTACTACTAACTTGAGATAGTTCAATAGATTATATTGTCCTACAGCATTATATCATTTTGCCTAGATGGCCTACTGCATTCTTTTAGTCTGGTACTTACTATTTTGGCATTTCAGCATTTAAAAACCCATAAATGCTTATTTTGCAATGCCAACGTACAGTAGCGATATACCACTACTATCCTGGCATATAAAATAAATAAAATGAATAATTAAAAATGAAACAACATACAGATTTATTTTTAGTGACAGAAGACCTTTCATTGCTACTGAGACTATTTAATTAGAAAACTCCCCTTTTCCTTGAAATATCCTCAGCATATTTGGTTACAGGTTCTTCCAGGGCTCATACACTTACCTTATTTCATAATTATTTAATTGCTTGATTGCGTTTCTGGCCTCCTGTCTGTTAAAGAAAGTTACAAATGCATATCCCCTATTATTTCCATTGAAGTCCATCATCATTCTCATTTCATAGATTTTTCCTATCTGTGGAGAAAAAAATCCAGTAAATGATTACAATACAGATATAGGCAGGAAACATTTGTTTTCTAAATGGGCGTATGACTGGGAAACAAGTCCCCAGACAGGTTTAAGCACACGTGGTGGTATGAACTTCTAGAAGTAGCGCTATACATATCGTTGTATAAACCCCCACTTGGAGACCTGGTTGATACTGAACACTTTAAATCATTGCTACAGTCTTCAAACTTTACCTTTTCACATATTGGTATAAGTTCATCTTCAAAAAGGTCTCGAGGTAGCTTGCCAACAAAGATCTCACATCCTCTTTCGGGTGGTGGACCATCCCACCCAGGAGGTGGACCTCCATATCTTCTCTGTCCATTTTCCTATTGAAGACAGAAGGACAGAAGTTATGAAAGAGTTGTTTATATCTCTCAATTTTTATACCAGGACTAGGGTCATAGCAGTCAATACAGTAATTGAAGTCTATATAAATATATATCCTTCTTTCTTATATCAATGGTATAATCAAGAAATGTTTACAGGATCTGTTTGTTCAGAAGACATCCAAATTCTTTCCCAATACAGATGTTTTAACACATAATGTAAATTCAGTTAGGAGAACACATATATTAATGAGTAATACTGTGTATTTTTCCTGACACCTGTATGGGGTGTGCAATAAAATCATTTCTATTCTGAACATAATAGGTGACCATTTCTTCTGCAGAACAACTCGTTGTTATACTATGAATGAATGTACATAGCCATATCTATACAGTAATAGTATACATATGTACACAATACATTGTCTTGTTCATTATACTGCACTGGGAAAATACCAGATTTCCAAGATATAAATGCATACATGAGGTCACCATTATAAACAATAGGCTGAATGGATCCAAGCACCGCAAACCCGGGAGAGTAGATGAACATTTAGTGAGTCATAAGTAAATCAGTAACATATGGAATTCCATTTAGAAGTGTGTAAAGAAAATATAATAAAAAATAATGATTGATAAAATAATATGCAGAAGAGAATGAAATATAATTTTAACACAGCTTAAAAAATATATGTACCTGACATACAACATACAGTGTTGAATAACAGGTTTAATTGATTTGGACCAATTTATATCATTGACCATTTTATAAAATTTGAGAAACTGTGATCGCAAGTTAGGTATGGAAAAATTACTAGATGATTTTACTACATCATCTTACTAAAATACGTTAAGGGATTGTACATGGATTACGTTAATGTCNTACATAAGTTCCCTAACTTGTCACCAGATTTTATTTTTGTAAATTCAAATGTACAGAACTTAGTTCCGTGCATCTGTTTTTACGTACAGGGACAGGACAACACTATCAGCATGGCTAAATCCTTTCTAAGAAGCAGCTGTAATGCAGAGATAGGAAAACATTGCTATGGCCATCTTGATATTACTTGTTTGGGCCTATATTTACTAAACTGCGAAAATGGAAAAGTGGAGATGTTGCCCATAGCAGCCAATTAAATGATAGCTCTCAGTTTCCTATTACAGAACTACAATCTGATTCTTTGCAACACCTCCACTTTTCCATTCCCGCAGTAAATCTAGCGCTTAAAGTTTGGTAAACGGATTGAGATGCAGAGAAAGGTGCGGACCATATTAGCTCAATAAGGAAACTGAAAACAAAAACATAGCAGAATGTAGACCAAAATATCATTCAGGAATATAATATATTAATGTTAGACATGTGAGAAAGGGAAACAGGGTCACACGTGTTTTAACATTTATTAAAGTGTTATATAACTTGCAAAACTCCTTTATGTCTTATAAACTNCTTTATAATTATAAGGATTATAACTCACAAAACTTCTTTGCATGTGATACTGTCATATTATTTATACACTAGATCTGTCATGCTTAAGTTTAATGTTGCACTTCTACCAGNGTGGCCAAACATTTACACTATTCATTATTAAGCTACATATATGTGGCTANTGAGAGCTGAATGATCAGTATGAATCTCGACCATGACGCCAGGACAGTATCTAAACCTGTTAAAGGTTCCAGACAGTCTGGTTACTATATACTGGGCACCATTTTCTTATTATTACATTGCTAGAGAGGCTGAGTCAATACTTTTGCAGACAAGAACTATTAACCAAATGCCCTTGTGTCACAACTGGTTACTGAACTCATGTGTATCTGCTATAACCCCTATTGTTTCTCTACTTATTACTTATTACTAGCAGAACATTCCTACTGCTGTCACCTACACTATTCACGAGCCTATCACTCCTGCCAGAGCAGATAAGACTGAGGGAAGAAAGTTTAAATGTATAATAAAGACAATGAAACCATATTGACCCAGCTTGCATATTGGGACTACCATTGCACTTATGTCAGTCATTTTAAATGAGAAACAATGGTTCCATGCTGATGGTCCTACTTTTTTTTTACTAATAAATACCCCTTAAAATAAAGTTGTGATCCATACAGACCTTAAATAACCTTCTTTCTTTAAAATACTGCATAACTTCTGTCAAAGTGCCACTCACAGTGTGGTCCATATATAAGACTGTGACAATTGGTACATATGAAAGGTTCACATACCTCCCATTGTCCTCTCTGCGAGCTTATATCAGCATAGACCCAATGCTCTGGGATCCATCTGCCATCCCTTACCTTATCTATGTATTAGTTTGAGCAAATAGTGATATTAGGGGTGTATGTTTGGTCTGTTAGGAAGAAGTCCATATATCTAAATATAAACCGGTATCACAGACATGGACATACCTATTTCTACTTGGATACTGTTGAGCCATATAAAACAATAATGTTAGCAATGTTCAATTCGGTTGCGGTGTCTTTGACCCTCCTTATATAAACAAGTGCAATAAAAATACAAATTTGGGACAAATAAGGAGGCGGGGGAGTAATCATAAAAAAGACATAACAGAAAACCTATACACATATTTTAATAGAGAGTAAGAATTTGAGTTTAGTAAACCTGATGTTTTGCACTAGTCATCCTGTTCACTAGGGACTGGACCGTACATCCCCACCGATGGCCGACTTCCGCCTGCAGAGTGTGGAAGTTTTCCTGGTAATAGATGTTTGCGGGTGGAATTCCTAGCGCAGGGATCAATGTTCCAGGCACTAGAAATGATGCCCACTGGGCCGATCCTTCTCCCCCACCCACAACATTATAGTGTTCCAGATTCATATGGTCGCGTTCGCATAGACCAGCTGATCTGCCAGTCTGACTTCAGGAAGGGTTATAGGAGCTCCTGCAACCCCTGCACAAGAGAGGGGAGTGATAGGGGGTTCACTCTGCCGCACAGCCGCAGTTGGATACATCCTTAAACATCAGGCTGAATGACTATATATACCACGTGGTATGTGACTAATCATGCCTGAAGATTACTAAGCATAGGTGGGGCTTGTCATCAAGCTCCGCCCTTTCATAGTAACAATCTTGGAGATCTGGGAGATTTGCTATCTCTCCTNCCCAACATTTGGGGGTCTCTGGAAAATTCTGGGTCACTTGACAGCCCTGGTTTGCACACATTGCCATAATAGAGTGATACAAGTGAGGGGGGTACAGACTACTATGCAGTACCTTTAATAAATGGTATACTGGTACTGTACCTACTACTTCACGTAGCCAGCTGATGGACAAAGCCGTATCACACGAGTAGTTCCATGTTCACTGTGGTGTTCGACTCCTGAGAGAAGCCAGTATGGTGCACATGTGGAAATATATTTAAGTACAGTGATATTGAGAATTATATCTCCATGCGACGCTACTCATAAGAAAATCATCGTGTGGAGGAACTGGTTTGCTGTTAGAGACTTTTAAACTCATTAACACCTAAGAGACATTTAGAAACTCATTAACACCTAAAATGATCAGAGATGAGGCCTACAGTGATTTCCTACCTGTGTCAAACTATATCCTGTGCGCTGTATCAAGGCACGCAGCGCGGCTTCTTTCTGAGTGCTTGCCAGTCCATCCCCGGATTTTTGATTTGATTCCATTGTGAGTGATTATCAGCAAAAAATCAGGTTAATTAGGTGTGCTCACTGCAATCAAATTTAAGATAAATTACATGAATTAATATTGCTAGANGTAAAAAAGTTATATATCATTTTATTTATTTGTTACAAAAAGTATAGAAATTATATGTTTCAGGCTTATAATCATAGTTATCAGTTATATAAAACACATTCATGNCTGGGCTGTGTTTCCCAGGTTCTATGATCTTAAGGTGTAATATATGATTTTGTTGTTCATCATGGTACAATGACAAATTTAACGTTTCACTACCACAAAGCATGTGAAACAAACCTGGTAGATATATAGANAGTTGCAAATATTTGTAGATTTATTTAATGAACTCCATAACAATTATGGCCATTTTGTAGATTGTCCTGCANCAGATTTAACATATGAACAATGAAATTTACATTTATTTTAACACACTGATATTCTGGTGATGCTGTCTTAACAACCAACCCGTCTACTTGAAAATGACCAAAAACACAGTTTACCATGATGCCATATCATATCAATATCAAGGACATGGTGATATAATAGGACACCATTTCTAAATTCTGCTATCACTCCGTAAATCCAAATCTCTGTCAGGNAGATTATCCAGCACTTCAGAGNGTCAGGGAGATCNCCCGCTCTTCACGAAGTCTCCCTGATATTCAGGGAGAGTTGGCAACAATGGTATTTACACCTCACTACATTATTTTCCTAGTACATGAATAGCTGCAAGACGCTAATTATATCCTCAGATATGGGTTTTTAAATATAGNTTTTAATGGATCCTTATGATTACACACATGATTATTAATTATAATTTTATGATATAATAAAACAGAGTTGCTTCTGATAGAGCGTCTACTTAAAGGGGCTGATAGTTTTAGAGTATGTGCAAGTATAGGNCTGAACATGGCATTACAAAGGAGGCAAGTATAAACTAGGAAAGCAGAATTGGAGTTGAAAGATGAAGTTTCCTAGCTCAGCTCTAATTTATGAATAAAACATAAAACTGTGCTTGTGAGTTCTGAGTGCAAAAGTAACGTTTTTTCTCTGCATTAAAATCGAAACACATAGGTGGATAAATCCCTAGTGTGCAAAATCTGTGGGTCAGGTCAATGTTTCTATGGCAGTACTTGTAGGTGAAGAGCTAGTCCAGAGATTAAAAAACAAGTGGCCTACCAGAGTTCTGGATGTGACAGTAGACCAGTTCGAGTTCTCATACTTCAGTATTTGTATTTATTTGCTGTCAATAATGTTTTTATATATGTAAATAAAAGCTTTTTAAAATGTATATCTAGTTTAAAAATAAAACTTGAGTAACATATCTCATACACCAGTGCAGGGTACACAGGAGCACAGGTGGATCAGCTACGTAACTCAGGTTTTTTTATGCTCCCTACAGTTCTGTACATGAGCAATACAAATACTCGCTGTGCTCCCTCTCAATCATCTAAATAATAGGTGTAAGTGCAGCTCTGGATAAGCTCCCTTGTGTTTTGGCTTTCTATATTTGGTAATCATAATTTCTAGGAAACTAGCGACCGATCCAAAGATAACAACATGATGTTTATCCTGGATAGATTCACATAGTGATCTTTGAGTCCATATGGTAATGAGCGACTAGCCCACATCCAGGGAGCATTTAATATAACAAAGAAGACTTATTTCCCATGCACATGATTATTACACACATATTCTCACTTAATCTTCATGCAACTGTTGTGTTTTCACATTTTTTTTAAGTTTAAACAAATAAGAAATAAGGTGTTGTGACTAAGCATTGTGGAAGTGATCCCGTGTTTGAGAGTAATGCTAATGAACCATATGATCCCATATTGTGTAGCCAAAGTAAACTATAGAATGTTTTTGTTTGTTTTTAATGCTGGCAATATATTTTTGCTTACTGCACACGATTACTGTAACACAGGGCTGCTGACTTGTGATTTCTCCTTCANNGGAGAAACCAGAAGCTGGCAGCATGACGGTGTGGTTTATGCAAATCATGCCTCAAACTACACCCATCATGGTGAAAATCAGGGCTGAGGAAGAGATTTCAGACATGAAATCCCTGACTCAGGTCAAGTCCCAGGATATTCCAGTAGAACGAAATTTGTGCTTCTCCTGGATATTCCATGAGAGTCTGCAACCCTGCTATAATATTTTAAACTAATTAACCAGGAATTGACAACTGCTTTCTATCTGTTTGCACAATTTCCCGCACTACCTTACTTACATGACTTTGCCAAAGTGTTTATTTTTNTGTCTATTTGTTAACCTTTCTGGATCATGTTTAATATAAGAATCCACTTGTGTAGTAAGGAATTTGACTTGAATTNCAACATTTAGGAGTCTGTAAAAAAAAACCCATCTCCACCCAAACCACTGTCACCCAAAAGTAGGGCTGATTGTTGAAACCACGACAGTTGGGAGCTATGAAGTTGTCAAGAATGACATTGGAAACAAGCAGGTAAATTGAGAATGCCTTATCATCTGATCTTGATTGGCCAAATCAAATGTTCTTGATATATCCAAGAAGATAAGAGTTGTTTTTGTGGAAACCCATTGTTTAGTAGGATAATTACATTTTTACAGTCCATTTCCTTACAACAATATTTACAGCTCATAATTATACTAATTAAAACATTTGAAGAGAGGAAAATCAATGTTTACCAAACTTTTATCTAAAAGGAACTTCAGTGAAGTATAGACAGGGTAAAGCATATTCTTATGAAGATTTTACAATGCTAACAATAGTATATAAGCTGGACATAAAAGATACATGAAAAGGTACAATTCATTCTTCATGTACCTAAATTACCTTGAAACAACATAAAGTAAATGTTTAGTACATTGGGGGTATGCCATACCTTTGCTTCTCCAACTTATCT
>JABWIB010001177.1:67633-79014 GCA_016617825.1 Platyplectrum ornatum
AATAAAATATAGAATTTCCTTAATTGAAATACATATTACTTCAATTAAAACAAAAGGTTTACATAGCTGAGCATCCAAATGTGCATAGAAAATAAAAGGTCAACTGCATCTTTCTGCAATAACACGCAACTCTGAATTAGATGCACTACGCNTCCGTGTTGCGTTTACTCTGGATTAGCTCCATAATGTGCTGTTGATATGCAATGGCGATGGCAATTTTCTGTGCCTATAATTAAGGCATAAAAAAGAAATGCTTAGTAGGCTTTATACGACTTGCTAATTTACAGCCCATGCAAGGACAGCAGCTGTAAAATAAATAACGGTATCTATGTTCTGCTTATAAAATGTTATNTGTTTAGATAAAAATAAGTCTCGCTTGCAGATAGCTAATCATGACTTGCTTCACCTCTGTACAAGTTTATACAAGTAGCTGCCAACTGGCATGATATGAAAGCAAACACATATAAGGCCATTAAAGGTACATGAAAACAATTATTTTTCTGCCATACACTTTGTAATCCTATATAGCATTGGTTTGAAACTTAAACTTAAGGTCATCCCTAAAACAAAATAATTACCAAGCAGTCACATTTTTAATGTAATAGATTTAAATAATGTAATAACTATTTAGGTAAAGACAGAAAAACTTCAGGTTGATATTAAATCTTGTGTAGCTCCTATATAAGAAGTAACATTGGGATTCTAAGAAACACTAAGCAACACGAGCAATGTGACACCACATTCTGCGNCACGCCGAAGAGAGCGCTGTGGCACCCTATGAAGCCTAGACGCACAGTTTGGGAACCACNGCTATATAGTAAATACAAGAAATGAATAATATGTGATATAGGTGGCTGATGTAGTAAAACAATATGGTNAATCATCAAAAAATAGAACAAAACTCCAGATAAGAGAAAACAAAACATAATAAACACTGTGCAGAGTAGTAAATGACATTTTATTGTTATATACTATGTATGCATTTGTNATTTGTAAACTGGAGCAATGATATAGAAGAGTGCATGCGTGTGTCACAGGGGCCACTGATAATGTGTGTGTGTGTGTGTTCACACACCCCCATATGCAACCTTTCATACAACTCAAATATGTCATATACAATTATAAACTGCATCTGGATCATTATATTATTAAGACAAAGATCCGTGTATTTATTATACATATTATATTTAANATATAAGGCCACGACTGACTTTCCCTTTACTACGCGCTTACGTGATCAGCAGCTGTTGTTTTTAAACAAACTAAATAGAAAAGTTCCTGATAAAGTCATATTTGATCTTCTCCCTTTGATATGCTTCTGGTGTGACACCTGCTTCTCAGCATCGCCACTGCAAACACCACAATATGCCATAAAGAGATGCTGTATACAAGTGTTATAAATGTGCATGTGGGATAACAGTGTGCAGAGCTCTTGTCATATGGTCACTTTTTATGGTAACATTGTTTTGTTAAAATACATTTTACAAGTGAATAAAACCCAGATCCCTTACCTGAGCAATTTCAGAGATCACCACCAGCAGGTTCTGCTTGATTATGACGAATTTGAGACGTGTACCTCTGGTTATCCCTTAATCATATCAAACTCCAAAGGTTCATTGGCCCCCAGTTTGGTTTACAATCCTTGCAGGTTAAACATTAACGCGCTCTATCTCTTAGCTGTATAGCCCTTTGACCAGATAATTAGGTTGTGGCCCAGGCGGCAGCATCATCACACAAGTACACTATTGACCACACTGTGAAACAACCGAACATACAAAATAACATTTTCAAAGCAAATATTGTANTTTTATTGACAAAAATACCCACAGATCTTTGTTTATTAGTTGTTTTAGCAAAGTTCTGTTTTCTAAAGTGTATACAAAAAGCTGATGTGTATAATTAGCATTACAATGTATACAGCCAGATAATGTATTACAGAATATAATGAAGGTTTATCATTTAGGGTACAGGCTCTGGATGTTGCCGTTCAGCTTATAGTGGTTGTTGAACCATCTACTATCCACAAATTTTGGAGCATTTTGCGGGTTAACACTGATCGATTGCACAACAGACTCGATTATGACTGCGCTCTCAGTTATTCTCTCTCAGTGTTTACAGAGGCATCATGATCACTAATATAATCATCATTAGCACATACAGGGGAGATACTTTGTGGAGCTCTTCTATTCCTGGTTTTCTCTTCATTGCTTCCCATTATCCTCATTGTTTCCTTCTGCCAGCTTGGAGCTGATGATATAGCAGCATAATTCACATAGCAGAGAGTGGCTGAAGGATAAAGAAAAAGAAGTGAGAAGACAGCACAGGCAAGTGAAGATAGGAAAACACTATTCAAGCTACATACAGGGGCACACAGGATGGCTGTGTCAGACATACACAACCTCTCTGTATGGCACATTGAGAAACATGCTCATCAGATTTGAGCTCATATTCTTCAGTATGCAAAATGAAACTGAGAGCTTGAATCTGATTGGTTGCTATGGGCAACATCCCCACATTTCAATCTCACTGCAAACTCGCTGCTTAGTAAATATACCCCCTTGAATCTGTTGAATCTGAGTCTGTCTGACCTGGCCAACTAATCATTACACCAATATCCTTACCATTTGTACAAATATATTACAGATTGTCTACAAAGGTTGGAGGTGCCTCTATTATATGATATCTGTCTGAGAATTTATTACATGATCCATCTTAGGGGGATGTTCTTATTAGCAGTAAATTCGTATATACATGATTTATGTTTAGCTGACTTTAGTCACACACAAAACAAACAGGTGATCTGTACACACGTATGGCTGTTTTCCGTCCCTTTGTGTATATAATATGTCTGCTCCAGTGCAGAGGGTATGACTGACACTTTTTCTTTTAATAATGACTTTGTATATATGCTTCTTGAATAGAAGCTGCTTTTAGGTTGCATAACAGATAAAGGCTAAAAATTAGTTTCATAGTAAATTACTGCCTCCAGCCCTGATCATTATTAAATATCCATATTAAAAGTTACTTACTTGATATTAATTTCTTATTCCTCATCTGCTCTTCTGGGGAAGGAAGGGGAGAGAAGGAGGAGAGGAGAGAAGGGGAGTGGAGGAGAGAAGCAGGGGTAGACAGGATCTTCAGTCTGTCACACTGATCATGTACACGTGCTGCAGCTCATCCATAGCCATTGAAAGGTGCAAGTATTTTTCACAATATAACAGAGGAGCTGCAGAGCCTGTCACACTGTCTATGTACTTTCTATGTGTCAGTGTGACAGGCTGGCCAGCACTACAGATGTGAACATAGGGAGGGCACCCATGACATATCCTCTGCCCTCATAAGGTTGGTGTCCTTCTCACAATTGGGGGGAATGCTTTACCCCCTCACCACCCCCCCCTTCCCCATTCCCATGCCTAAGGTCCTAACAAGGACATTGTACATAGAAAGGGAGGGTTGGGATAAGGCAGTAGGGAGGGGACAGATCAAGAAATGGGAAGGATAGGGTTAGGCTGTAGGAGGAAATGACTACTAGGCTTCAATGAATAAACTGAGTATATTTAGAAGAGTTAATATGTTTCATTGTATCTTCCTGGGAAGTGTTACTCTGATACATAGGATCACAGCTGTCTGCTCCTTTACACCATAGATGATTACAATGTAAGCAATGAGAAGCACAGCAATACTGAACAGCAATTACTGAATTACTGCTTTCACATCATAATCCAAATGTGTCACATCAGTATCACACAGTGATTTCTTATAGTACAATTTGTATAGAAACATAAAAATGTGTCCAGACACATAAAACATTTTTCTTCTTTCTTTTTTTTTTTACNTCTCCTATTCATGTTATTTTAAATACATTGTCATAGTGTTACGCTCTCAGTGGGTCTTTGTAAGGATTTTTTAGTCATTTTATTGTATCTGTTTTATCTCTTAACTGATATATAATAAGACTTATTGCAAAAACCTCAGAAGTTATTTGATATTATATTACAGCTGTAATTTTGTGTCTGTAGAAATGTAATTTCCTGTTTATTTAAATCCATTTTAGACTTGAACAAAGCCTAAAAAATACCTCATTGTGTGTCCTATGATCTGTGGAAATTTAAAAGCACTATCATTGCTTTTAGTTTCATNCCAAAAGGAATTCTGTTACAGCTATAGCTTGGCGGATTAGAAATTGTGTAAAAGGATTCAATAAGTAAAATAATAAATACAAAATACATTTCCATATTCATAATGTCAAATTATTATCTTTAGTATTATTATTGTCATTGTTATTATTATTATTAATAATAATAATTATAATAATGGACCAGATCCAGCTTTACTCGCGATAGTGATAGTAACTTCCTCACGCACCCACGTAAGTTCTGCTAGTCCCTGCCNTTTCCCGCATGGGAGGGGATTNACAAGGGAGTTCACTCTTCCACATGCCGCACTGCTCTCTATGTGAATGGACATTTGCATGCAGAGCAAGGGCCGATCCAATAATATTAATAATGATAATACTACGACGACTACTAATAATAGGACACATTTATGGATTACAGCTGCAGTACTCGCTAGCGTCACCATCACATCATTTGCAATATAAACAGCAAAGTAAACACAAAAAGAACACATTTTTAGGTAGCTAATAGAGGACATGTTTTCCATAGCGACAAACCACAATCCAAGTAAGTCATTGCCAGTGCCTAAGACAATTATGACATAAATCCTAAATAGACCTAAATANAAAATGTTACAGTATGTAAAAAAAATACAGGACTGCATATTACACTTTATTTAGGTGTAAGCACAGAAAGTTTTAGAACTGCACAAACAACGGACATGAGCATAAGAAAGCAGCAACAATGTGATTGATCCCTCTGAATCCGTCTCTAAGAGCTTTGGGCTAGTGGACGGGAGTGTTCCACTATATTTGGATGAGACAGGTGGATGTTTAGTGTAGCTGTGTCGCACTTTGGTTACAACAGGGTCAGAAGACAATTGAGGACGCTGGTTTAAATAGCCGTGTGTCAGGTGCAGTCCATGGAGGAAAACAAGGCACTAACACCTGACACCTGGGCCAGAGAATGCCTAGAACAGTGGCTACTGCACACAAAAGCTGAGATTGTCCAATAAACAGACAACGGCTTCACCCACACACCAGTCAGCCATGCACTCCTTAATGAAATATTCAGACAGACACCGATAGCTTGGGTTTTAAAAGNGAACACAGTATTTATTTATAAATTGGGACGACCAGTAGTGCTGCATTCAGGCCGGACTATGCTTTACCATAAACACCATTTCACTAGCGCAAAACAACCATTGCTGACCTCCACTGCTACCGCCCCACCGTNCTCCGTCTGGAAGAAAAAGTTAGTGTACAAAGAGACAAACCAACTAAGGGAAGAATCCCACCCCAGCCTTATATATTAGCTAACTATCAGCCCTCCCCTGCCCATCATATGACCGTAAACAATCCCGCCCCCTCTTAACGAGCAAAACCATTAACTCCCTGGGTGCCTGATATGATTGTGGACCACCTGCCTGCTGTTTATATCCACTCAGCCCTATGGGGCCCTCGTTTCTTTATATGAGGCAAGCAGCTATGTTTTCCTGAGCTTCCTGCACTAGCTCACAGCTTATGTAAGTCTCTGATTGGGGGGTATACAGGGGTATGCCATACCGGCACTTCTCCCACTGAAAAACTACAAATCTCCATTCACTTCCATTATATTCTGTTTTTCCATACCCCCACTTCTATATTTCCACTTTAGAAGTGGTCTGATTTGCACTGGCANGCAAGGCTGTCAGCATAAAAAACTGTAACAGTATAGCTCAATGACACCAACAAAATATTGGTACACAACAAGGGTAGGGGGAATGTTTTGGTAAGTCTACATGCAACAATTATTAAACTGTATAATAATAATTAAAGAATAAAACCCACATCATATGCTAAATTAATGATTATGGCTCTGGGTGTTTTGCTTAAAAAATGCATTTAAGTTAAATTATGTATAATAACATTATTATAATTAACCAGCACATGTGAAAAAACATATGAATTGAATTAAATAAAACAAAGCATACTCCATTACACCTCTCTATCCCATTTTCAGTATGACCTGTACAGAATTACTGGCTCCAATATCAAAAAATCCAGACACCAACCACAGACACCACAGTATTGTTATTTCAAGTTTATGCTCTTTTAGTCCCNCCTTTAGTTTGTGTTTATAAGCTCATTTTAGCGATTAAGGCATGCAATGTTGAGCATTGTAGCATTATGCTGTGCAAATGCCTGCCAGTAGCTTATAGAGGCACAGGAACATGACCTTACAGCACGGGGACAGATGTGTTTTGTGCTTTTAATATGAAACTATTATTTTTTGCTGTTGACTTTTTATGGTGTTTTCACACATTACAGCCTGTCTGTATAAAACCCAACAGAAATATTAATGTTGGATTTTTGCCTTCTTTGTTGACTTCATAGTGAAACTACTCAGATAAAGTACTATTATATACACAATGACTGTAATATGCTACATATAAACATAATATTTTTAGGCAGTAAAAACGGGGTTCTCANTCTACTTACAGGGAAATATTTTGTACAGTTATCAATTCATATGCAATAAGCTTATACCATGCAATGTCTTCTACTCTGCAGCTCCTACCAGGGTCTGACCCGTGTCTTAATATATTGAACTTTTAATGCTGCTATTATAACATACAATCATGTAGTAATCATTAACATAGACAATCCAAATATACAGAAAATACCATCTCTGATTAATGTTTTTAGTACAGTTTACTAATGTCATATACAATTGTTCTGTTATCATTTTAACATTGTGCAGATTGTGGACTATTTAGAAAAAAAATCACATTCTCTGAAAACGAATTGCATAACACTTTGGTTAACATACAAGCTGCATGTCACTGGGCTGTTGATACTGATTATGATTAAATGGACAATAACCTGACATGTTTGAATGAGATATTCGTGCGTTAATTGATTTTGGCTATGCTGAGTGTTGGCTGACACTTGAGCGCTTAGTGCTATATGCGAGAGACAGTTTAAAGAAAACACAACACTTTCCCAATGGACTGGGTGGGTATTACGATCACACTGTGTGATTTGGAAAGCTTGTGTTTTATTGTATTATGTCAGCAGTTACTAAAAATTGCAAAGCTCGTAGTGACTTAACAGACTATGGGGCCCAGCATAAACCCACCAGATTACATGCAGAAAACCAAAAATAACTATTCTCATTATATACCTCCCTCTCACAATTCGTAGTACAATTATAATTAGTATAATTAATGCAACAGCAGAATGGTTTGCATAATGTAGAGATGAACTTTTTAATTATAATTTAATTATATAAGAAAAATGTTGTATATATTATAAAGGGGGGCATAAGGGGCCAATCCAGATGTGAATGCACGCCAGCTGATGTCACATTTCTCTATATATTTATATGGAATATATTTACTAAACTGGAATGGAAAAGTGGGGATGTCACTTTTAGCAACCAATTAGATTCTAGCTCTCAATTTCATTTTACATACTAGAGATTGTCAGCTAAAATCTGATTGGTTGCTATTAGCAACATCTCTACTTTTCAACTCATGCAGTTTTGTAAACATAGACCCATGGGTCAGATTCAGATTTACACTCTCATGACATACACTCATGATGTGAGAGAAGATGTTTCCTAGCACACATCTAATAACAGTTTTCTCTGCATGCAAAGACTGACATTCATTTTACCTCCCCTGCAATTCAACATGGTTTTTCCCACTCTTGAAAAATCCTTCGATTGGAACAATTTATCTTACTGTGTGTACCCAGCTTAAGTCATGAGAGTGTAAGCCATGAGTGTAAATCTTGAGAGTATAATTCTGAATCTGGCCCAATCTGTGATTTATTATTGTACATACTCAGTAATGAAGGAATTATTATAATTCTTTGTAGCTTTGTAGTATTATCATACATTTACAATCAGATAGAGGCACTTACTACCTTCATTTACAGTCACAGTTACATACCTCCCAACTTTGGAGGTCGGGGCCGCGGGACAAATAAGCCCCGCCCCCGGACCCGGCCGACTCCGCCTCTGGCACGCCCTGAATCTGCCTCTGGCACGCCCCAGCTCCGCCCCTCGGCGGCCAAGCCCCGCCCCTTTTTGCGACTCGCGGCATCTAATTGAAAAAAAGTTTGTCCCCTTAGCGGGACAAACACGGAGGAGGGAGGGAGCGGGACAGTCCCCCAAAAGCGGGACTGTCCCGCTAAAAGTTGGGAGGTATGCAGTTACAGTGCATTATCCTGTAATGATGCAACATACATATGATCATGTAACTACACAGAGCTTGTCTGCATTGTGCCCGTACGATAAGTGCTGTACCTGCATAGCATATACTCTTGAATGGCACTCAGACCGCCCATGTTTTGTGACTTGAACAACGCAAAATTCAGGATCTTTTCGGAGGCAATACTTGATTTTACAAATGCATGCTCTGACCAACAAAACCTACAAGAAAAGACTAGAGAAACTCATGTATAGATTATAACAGAGAAGGGAGGGGGGTGATATGGTGGCAGATTCACATATATCAAGAGATGTAGCCAGGTAGAGGAGGGTATGCTAGGGCATGCGTATACACTGTAGGGTGGGAGGTTCAGAGGAAATGTGCCAATGAATTACTTCACTGAAAGGGTAGTTGATACATGGAATTACCACCCATGAGAAGTGGTAAAGGCCAATATAATAAGACAGTTTAAACATTCTTGGGATAAATTTAAGGATATACTAAATCTCAAACAAGTAGTTTTAAATAGACAAGNAGGAAGACTGGATGGGCCATGTGGCTCTTATCTGCCGTCACTTTCTATGTTTCTATATCAGAAATGGCAAATCCTTAAATTTTAATTTCAGCCAACAGGCAATTAGCATCTTGTAAATTGTAACTACATGAGAAAATATAGAAGCAAACAGACACGTAAAACTGAGATTGTAAATATCATCTTCTGTCTATCAGGATGTATGACCTGGATGAACCCCAGAGATAACAATTCNGTTTAAACTTTAATGGACCAGACTTTTACTCACTTCATATAATTTATGTCTTTGTTTAGATAATCACAGTTTTGCTGTTGCTGCAATACTTGGATTGTATAACAGTACAAACAAAAGAGTGCATTTTGCAATGATGCTCATTAAGAAGAAATGAAAAACATGTATTACATTTTACATGTGTGCTGAAGTTACGCTCTAAAAATGTGTGTGCCTTATAAAGGCATTTCAATAGAGGAAAAGCAAGTGGAATGCAAACTGTAATAATACATGTCTCTATGTCTTTCTGTGGATGGTACAAACTGCTAGATTCCTGTAACTGAGGGCGACATTAATCCATATTGATGATATTTCATCATTTATACAGAACATTTTAATGCAGGGTAGAGGTTTAACTGTTGAAATGTGCATAGATGGACAGAAGTGTAGATATACTTTATTATTTTACTTTTTTCNCCATAATAATAATAGGCACCGCAGTATGCTTGTTGACATTCATAACAGATGCATGCCTTCTAGCATGTTAGCATTCCATGCTGTGCTATAAGTACTGCTAAATTAAAACAGTAAGTAAAACAAATATAAAACAATAGTAAAATGTTATTTAAGAAAAAAAAAACGTTGACTAAAGGTAGAAATTATGATTTGTGTGCACACTATTTGCCCTGACTGCAATGGGTTAATCCCATTCACCATTTGATCTGTCAATCACCTTTCACAATGTAAGTGTGTCATAGATAGACACTTTTGCTATATATTTTTATTATGGAACTAGATGAGCATGTAATGGAACGCTTTCTGGTGGTTATAAATCTAAGAGGTGGCAAAATGGGAGGGAGGAGGTTTTTAACTATATAGTAGAAACTGGGGTCGTCCCTTTAAGCTATGAACCCACCTAATGGGCACACAGTGTAGTAGAGTAATGAACCCAGTGAACGACTGCTGATGAATGGAGGAACAGGCTGGGTATAGTGTAGACAGATGCAGACTGGCAAGATACATTTACTAAACATTAATTGAGCCAAGTGACAGGAATTCTAACCACAGAGAGTCTGGTATCTGAACCCAAATGTCACAAGAAAGTATATAACAAATTATTCCGATTTTCCCTGAGGGAAATAAGCTTCTTTTTTTTTTTTTTACCAACATAATAACATTTCTTTTGTCTTACTTATATGGAATAATTTTAGCATCAAAAGTCTTGGCATGGGCTCTGCATACTGCACCTAAACAGACACATAGCACATAGCAAATCTATCCTAGTTTATTTCAAAGCATTTCTAAAACACCAAGACAACATGTACCCAACTGACTGGGACTACTCCAACTACAGTGCAGGGCTTAAGCTGGCTGTACACTAGAGCGGATATTGATCTGATCATCCAATTACTGGGTCATTGGACCAATTATTGGACCAATAAAATTAAAATGCTTGAGTCCTATTACTTTATCATTTGGTTCTCCAACCAATTGCTAAACTAATACTAACACTATATTGCAGTGCCTGGGTTTGACAGGCAGCCTTTCTCCATCTCAGGGCTGGAAACTCTTCTTTTCTTAAGTCAGTCGATCCAGTTGAGATTGACAAGAGACTCAGCCAATCAGAGCAGAGACAGTAGCCTGTCAATAGTCCATCTTCATGGGTCACCTGCCAGAATGATCGGTTCCAGCAGAAGTAGCGTGTGGTTCTGATATTGGGGACATTCCTAGTGGGAAACTGTCCTGTTTGTCTGGCCACCTATGATGGAAGCAGTACTCACTATAGTATATTCCCAGCCAACTTTGCACAATAGAAACAATAACTACATGAACTATAACCATATAAAGTCACTGTCTTATTATCTCTTGGATCTCTGATGGCTGTTAAAGTTCTATTGTTTTTCTCTATTCTCTTGTTACATAGTAACATAGTTGATGANGGTAAAAAAGACACCAGCCCATCAAGTCTAACCTATTTTGATGTCCTGTGTTCCAAATCTTATAACTGAAGTTGATCCATATGAAGCAACAGCCCATCTGGTTCAATATGAAAAGGCTCCCTTATAACTAAGGTAAGGTTTTACTTACAGGTTGTAACCTTAGATACCTTTTTCCAAATTGTCTACATCTTTTTTTAAATATATCTAATGNATCTGCTATCACAACCTTACCTGGCAGCAAATTCCACATGTTCACTGCCTTTACTGTAAAGAAGCCTTTCCTCTGCTGGTTGTGAAACTACCTTTCCTATAATCTTAGTGGGTGACCACGTGTCCTCTGTTCATTCCTTGGGATAAAAGGTTCATGTGAAAGCTCTCTGCACTG
>JABWIB010001178.1:37098-61065 GCA_016617825.1 Platyplectrum ornatum
ATATATATATATATATATATATATATATATATATATATATATCAGTATTGTATGCTTGTATGCTCCTTCACAGTATACGAATACACCCAATATGTACTTTATATAGTATATCTACTCCAGACCCCAATGTTATTGGCACAGTGACTGATATGCAGCATACATGGTTATTTCATAGACATTTTCATCTCATGAATATTCCTAAAATTTTTGTCAGATCTAAAAGCTTTATTTTATTTCATACTTGCTTTTCCTTATGAATCCATTTATATTAACAATTATACTTTATTTAAAACTTAATTTTAGTGTATGTTACTTGAATAGAAAAATAAACATATTTTGCCTGCAAAAGGATTCGGTACAATGTCATTTCAGGTATACTAAAGCCGTGGATTCTGCTGGGCTCAGGAAAACATTGCCCCCCTCTATATATCCATTTATGGATGTCATGCGAGAAGAGTGTATGTGTGTGTATACTTTAGTGAGAAGCTTCCTGTCATTGCTTTGCTATGTTTGTCAGTATGTTTTAAATGACTCTACATTTATTACTTTTATCAAAAAGTCTCATAAAGCGAGTGACATGTTTTTTTTTTATAATTAGAGATGATCTCTGTAAACTTAATACATGTATTAAAACTTAATACATGTATTAACCACAGCAAATATCTATAGACATTTGTGTTACTGGAAAAATAAACATTACATTTATTTTCTTGTTTATTACAGCAGTAAATAGCTATTGGAATTTACAAACTTATTACAGTATGTGAAATAAAATCAGAAATGTAGTAGCCACCTACTGGCTACCTACTTAGCTGTGACTTGTCACATGAACCACCACCCTTCAAAAGCACATGTTTACAGAAAGTCTGTAGGTTCCTTATTGACCATAAGTCTTTGGAACTAACAAAAAGAACTAGACCCAGACATACTTAAGCTTGATTGTACTTACGTTGGGGCAGACTATCATTTATGCATGTTTGTGCATAACTAGAGATAATGTAACCCGCTCGTAATAGCTGACCTACATGTATACAAACATCTGGTTCTGCCCCAAAGTTTTTAACTAATGTAATGTCTTGCTAGTACCTATGATATGAGGCCCAGCCTTGTACTATGATAAGATTTTTGTACATGGTCAAAAAAGATATCTCATCTATTCCCTTTTCCATTCCTCCAAAGATGAGTGAGATTTGTTTTTTCAAACAGCAGTGTTTAAATTTGTATTTTTTATTGGCAGGTCATGTTGCCTTTTATATCTTTTTCTTGATGGTGTTCTTTCTATTTACAAAAGCTCACCATATATAGTCTGTGCACTGACTACTCTGACCTTTCTTTGTCACTGAATCAGGTACACTGATTTCCTGGATATATTTATTTCATATCATAACGCAGTGCTGGAAATGAAGCAGTCAACAACCAAACTATAAGCCAAAGTTTTTTGCCCTAGTGGTTATATGATGTGGTTGTTTTGATAAAGACAGAGGAGTAGATACATTTTATATGGTACAGCAGTGCATTATTTACAAAAGAAAAAGTAATTAACAGATCTGTAAGTACAATAGTTTGCTATTATATCACATTATAGAACCTTTTTTCTTCAGGTTAATATTTTTTTGTTTAGCTCTTGCGATCTGCTGATTGAGACTGCAAATAAAATAGTGAACACTGCACCCAAGGAGCAGATCCAGCAGATATGAGGGGTTACTTCATTACCATGACTGGTTGGCATACTAATGCTTTGGCATACTTTATTCACTGATCTTAAACAATATAATAAATTAAAAAATTCTGTTAATGCGGTGCACCAGATAACAATAAAATTGAGAATGCAGTCATCTTGTACGTCAATGTCCAATATATCACTGAAAATTGTTCAATCAGTCCTTTCCTCCAAGTAGTGGTACAAAAGAGAAAAAGAACATTTAATAGTAAACTTTTACTACACTTTAAAATGTAAGATCCTACTCACACTCTGGCCACTTGGTTCTTAGCGGGAGTAGGTATCTTTTCCAACCATTTTCGATGTCTATTATAGTGTCCCCTCAAAAGAACAAATCATCATAGTGTCATCTGTAAATATTTTTTGGAAATATAAAAAAAAAAACACGGACATTTTATTTTAACCATACCATGTCTGGACATGGTGTAAGCTGCTTTAGCAATTGTGCATATGTAAATGAGCAAAGGGGTGTGGAAACAGCCTTTGCGGCTGCATCCATGCGATGGATCCGCACACAGCGTCGCCACTTTGAATCAAATTCCAATCCCCTACTGAGTGTGCAAGTATATACATTAGATGATAAGCACTGACAGTATATCATAATTATATAAATATAGGAAGATACAAATGTATTCAAAATCAACATAGTATTTAGTATGTAACTATTTAAATACCAATAATTGTACATATACAGTGTAATTATTGGCTTTCATCTTTTACAATTCACTTTGAGAAAAATCATTCAGTTCTACAAGTGGAAAGAGTAGCAGGATTGCATGCAATGGAAACATCTCACATCAACACTAAATTCATTTCTACCTTATCCCGAAAGGAAAGTATGTGAGTCTCAGACACATCAATCCTACAGCAGCTGTGTACAAAGATTTATTACATTTTAGATATCATTAGAAGCAAAACTAGAACTTGCAGAACTGTCTTTTAAGTTTCCTCAAGGAAATCCTCTATAAATCTGTAAATGTAAAATATGGGATATTAGTGACTGTCTGCCTTTGATTCTAAAGGTAAAACAGAAATTGATTTGCACCAGGCCATAATTATGTGGAACTTCAGTAGAGGCAAATTACAGTTGAGGGGGCTGGTCCAGGGTTGCACTTACAGTACATCTTTTTTTAAGGCGCAGGTGTAAAACCATATTGCACTGTGAGTGGTATATATTGATTTAAATTTTATTGCATGCAGAACATGCACTTGATTGCTTTATTTTTAATTTGTTAACAACAATTGAACTAGGAAACATCACCTTTCACCTCTAATTGTGTTTTCACAGTTTATACTTGCCTCCCCTGCAGTTCAATGTTTGGTATTGCCCAGGTCTGCATTTATGCCAGTTTTGCCCTTACTCCCAAACTCTGGATCACCATAATGTTTTCTGGTTCAAATTACAGACCAGAGCCTAAATTTATTAAGCAGGGAGATTGCTGCAGACCTCCCAACCGCCCCGCTTTTGCGAGACTGTCCCGCTGTCCCGCCTGCATAGCAATTTGTCCCGATAAAGGGAAAAACTGCTGTGCATCAACTTAATTGTTTTTTTTTTCAATGAAATCGCTGACCGCGGCGTCAAAGGGGGCATGGCCTAGACCAGGGGTAGGCAACCTGCGGCTCTCCAGATGTTGTCAAACTATACATCCCAGCATGCTTTGTGGTACCAACTGTCAAACCAACTGTCAAAGCAGTTAAAACATGCTGGGATTTGTAGTTTGAGAACATCTGGAGAGCCGCAGGTAGCCTACCCCTGGCCTAGACGGACCAGGGTGGAGTTTGGGCGGATCAGGCGGAGTTTGGGTGTGACCGGGGGCGGGATCAATGTGTCCCGGTTGTTGGGAGGTATGTTGCAGGGGGATTAAGAAGTGGGGATATTACTCATAGTAACTAATCAGATTCAAACTCTCAGTTTTATTTTACATACTGGAGAATGGAGAATGTACATTTGCATCTAAGGCCAATAAGTTGCTTTGCTTTCCAAAAACCAAGGTTTGTAGAAAATCAATAAGAAAAAAGGGACATTCTGTATTTTTCTATTGATATTTTTTTCTGCTATAAACTCAAAGCTCCATTATNTGCTGTGAAGGCACATTTGTAAATGATATTCCTAATGTTTTGTGACATCCCATTTGCACATACTGCTATTTGCTTATCGAGGAGACTATAAACTAAAATAAAAATAACTGCTAGCTATAATTCCAATATAACGTAATTTATTATGTTAATCTCCCACAGAATGCAATTGGGCCAAAAAGTGCATGGAGCCTGTTGCTAGTACAAAGGTTTCCAGAATTAGACAGAGATTAAATTTGTTTAAGTAGCATTTGGAATTGTCAGCTACTGAGGATAAAAGATATATAAATAACTGAGTCAGTTTGAGAAAATGCAGTTTGTATGTTGATTGAGGAGTTTGAATTCAATATGTAAACTGGTATAGATGGGTAGAAAGTCAAAGTTGTCCTATTTAATGGATAAGTTATTTATCTGTTTGCTCATATCCCGTTCACATTACCTCAAATTAACTGTCTTTTTGATGAAAAAGCCGTCTTCTAAACTCAAAACTACAAAAAGCCGGCTAATGAAAGCTGGTGTTCAGACCCTGCTTTTTAGAAGGGGCTTTGCCCTCCTATCTGGNTTTTTCAGTCAGTGTGAACACTACAAAGCTGGCTTTCCTCTCCCATTGTGTTTGTGCGCTCTGTCATCTGTTTCCAGTCTCTCCCTCCTCCCCCCTCCCCTCATGTAAACAAACAATCACAGCCAATTACAGCACATTTTCTAAGTAATGATATGTACTGGTAGCAAAAAGCATGGTTCAAGTGAACAGGGCATACCCCTAATTTGAACGGTCCTCTTTTCACAGCCCCTCCAATTAAGCCAGCTTTTTCAAGGCTGGTAATGTGAACGGGGTATAAGACTACTTGTAATTAATTCTTTAAACTAATCATATCCCTTGCTAACCTTTACCCACTACACTGTTTTTTTAAAGATCTAAATAGAGATTACACGACAAACAATGATCTGTTACCAAGATTATTAGCATCTCCTTTGTTCCACGATGGTCACCAATAAATTGGATAACTATCCCGTGCTTATGTGTACATTTGCGAATTTTATTTAGCCATATTGCATATACTGTATGTCTGCTGTTTATGATATTTACCATGGTTCATGGCTCTTGTTAATGATAAAAACCAAGAAACTTCTTGAAAAAAAAACGAATGGATAACTATCCTATCATACCTTCTTTGTATCATCACCTTTGAAATTAATCTTGTTATACATTTTTTACTTCCATATTCAAGATAGCTAAATAAATTCTAGTATTTTAGGTAGGTGTTTTCTATATTGTCCAGTTCATATGTGCTGTGTGATTCTAGGTTGGTGATTTAAGCTGGCCACACAATATAAAGATTAGCACTCCCAGCAGGAGGTGGCTGATAATCGGGACAAATTTCCCCTGAGAAAAGGTTCTGATATTGGTACCATGCACTTCTCTCGCTGGCAGCAATAATTCATGTTGAGGAGGGAGGGGCTACTGATTTTTAAACCTCAAAGAACAGTTGTGGTTTTCTTCTACTTCATGCATTTACTGTATTTTTATTATTACTGTATCTCCCTGGTTCACTGGAGTGTGGCAGAAGTCTACTTTTTCATTAAGCATTTCTGTCTGTAAATTGCTATTGTAAGCTTCTGAGATAAAGCTAAATGTGTGGGGATATTTATGTGGGTATTATTGTATTTGGTTTATAATTTACTGACTTTTTTGACTGAAATGTACATGCAGCAAAACAGTAACCTATCATGTTTTACATACTTTTGACTCTGGCTTTTCTTTCTGGTTTTTTAAATATGTCACCCATTGCAGTAATTCATCCTAAATTTTCATTTTTATATGTCTTTCATTCATCCCTTTTATGCCCCTTTTATGTCTCTATCTTTTCTTGTCCAGCCATCATTTCTTCTTCAAGTATATCTCTAGCTATCCTTTTGTATATCCCATGCTATCCTTTTCCTCCAACACCTGGCCATTCCTCAACTTATTGCTTTACCAATTAAGGGCTGGATCCAGAATTCAGCAAAACCAGCATTCAGTGAACTGAACAATATATTTAACTATATTTGTGGAGGCCTATTCCTTTCCCTTTTGGGATACTCTAGCTTAAGACTTCTGCTTTTCATTAAAAGTAAGTTAGTGTGAGAGTCTGAATTGTCTATATGGTCTCCCTTACTGTACAATTTACATCCCCCCAAACACAATGTGTTTTCTGTATTCTGCATTTGGCCTTAATTTACTTATTCACTTACCTTTACTTTTGTCGTTCTCCTTTTTGAAGTGGGTCTCTGCTGAGTGACACTGATGTGGCCTTGTGATCAATGTAATTTTAATGGGAGGTGCTAAGTCAAGTTTTGCACTGCGACACAGAAACAGTGCCTAACTCACCCGGCTGCTTATCCTGGTATCACCCTCTGTTCCACAATACTGTGAACAGTGTTGGGTAATGGGGGTAGGCTTAATATCACTTTCTCTGTGATCAACAGGAAAAATGAAATATTGCCAAATATGACCTCTACTTAAAGTGTAATGCTAAAACTGCATAATTTAAAAAGATTAATGGAGTCATAAACAAAATGTTACATTCTCCTCTTCGAGAGTTACCAGCTCTTACATTACAGACTTGCTTCCTCTAATGTGGAGTGCAGTGTTTCCATGGCCAGTTCTAACCAAAATCTATTTTTCGCTGCTTTAAATGATCATTTCTGAATTAAATTCGATGCAGTTAAGTGAATTTCCCATTTAATAAATAGCACATGACTGAACAGGTTGGTGGTGCATTTTATATATGGAAGCTGTCAAGGCGCATGCAGCTTATTTTAACATGTAGACCAACTGATCCAGCCTCAAGTCAGTTCAGTATTAAACATGAAGCTGGCAGACTGGTTATTTCTTTCTTTCTTTCTAGATAGCTTTTGATAGATATATAGATTCATTATGCTTGAACTGAAAATAAAGTAGGCTCTGTCCATGGGAGTAACTACCACCATAGCAGTCACAGAGGTAGCTATGGGGCCCACAGCCCTAGGGGGCTGCCGCCCCCTTTGACGGTATACCCAGGCATGGGGGGCCTGTTGAAAGGTTTGCTATGGGGCCCAGAATTTTGTAGTTACGCCCTTGGCTCTGTCTGTTGAAGAATGATAGTGAAAGTGGTTAAAATGCAAACTCATGGATGTATAGATAGTGTGGCCCAGCACTTGCAGCTCGCTGTAAAACATTTGATGCAAAAAAAATCATAAACAGGTTCAAAGTGGACATATATACAATGCTCTCAGTGCAAACAGACATTCTCATAGGGAGCAGTATCCGGTCCAATAATAATGAAAATGTTAAATATGTGGGNTTTTTTTTATCCCTTTGCAACTAGGTAATTATCAAATACAAAATGGATCTATATAGTTCACACATTCCCTGTTGCCAGGGAATTAATCTAAATGGTTTCCTTCTAGGTCTTGTTTGGACATGCATATTCCAGAATTCCCTGGCTGCTTTCCAAGCAGAAAAAGGACCAACATAATATTGAAGTCAAACAGCTTTGCATGTTTCCATTATTTCCAGATAGAATACAGTTGCAGAAGATATCTCCATTCCAATGTGGATTCCATTCTTTACATTTGTAATTGTAATATTACTAATATGAAGTGGTGTCACTTCATCCCAGTTCCCCAGAGGCAAGATAAATGATAGTGACCTACTGACCTACTCTTTACACTGTTGTCACACTTTATCACACTCCCCCTTTCTTCACAACACTGCTTTCCCTTTCCGTTTATTTGCTTGTCTTCATTTATTCTATCTCTTTTCTTCTAGTACAAACATATATTTTTCTTTTATATGTTTGTACTATATGTTGATTAAAATGTATTTTTTGTTGCTCTTTCATAATGTTATTTTGTTTCAAATGGTCATGTCAACATCCCCATATTTAATACATATTACTACAATATATGGGAATCCAAAAATAAAAAATATAGAACCAAATCTACATTTAAGCAAAATGGTTGCACACTTACGTTTCCGATGGTGAGAAAGTTAACTTGAGTGGGCGAAAGTTCTAGTCTGGTAATTTGGATGACTTCCACACTCTGTGAAAGTTGGCCATCAAAGTGAGGATCTAGCCTTGGATCTCCACTGCTATTTTGTTCATAATTAGGAAGAAACAAAAGATTAGCCAACAAAGCTGTGTTCACTTACACATGCATAATAAGTTTGTAATATATGTTTTAAATTTTTAGCATCTGAATGCAAACCATGTTCTGAATTCTCTGCTATCCCTGATTCGCGAAGTGTGACACCTGACGCAGAGCCAAGCCCACCCTCCATGGTCAGCGGAGCAGTTTTTTTCATGGCAGAAGAAAAAGTAAGTAAAGGTTTTTAAATTCAAACTGTGTTGAACTTACATAAATGTAAAGGATGTAGATAATGTTTCTTAGCAAATTCTGTGCACATTACCAGATAAATCTGATCTAGGTGCTCATACATGGTTATCCATACCTCACAACATTGGCACAGAGGAACCCGGGGCAAATAGGTTCTGTCCCTCATGTGTCACTAACCCCACCCATGCCCCACCCAGCTCCACTCATGTCCCAACCATGTTCTACCCAAGCCCTATCCCTTTTTGTCCCATTCACAGCAAAATAAAGAATAAAAACAGTTATCTGGACAAAGTGCAGCACAGGTGGCACAACCAAAATTGGGACTCTCCCGCTGAAACTGGGACAATTGGGAGGTATGGTTATCACTTCTGCATTACTACTCCTAGATGAAAAACAGAACTTCAACATCATAAAAGACTCTGCCCACATTGTTCTAGAAAGTGAAAACAAGTATGAAAGAGCAGTCACAAGGCTGAATGGCAAATGTTATTGTTCAGTGTGATCGGACACTTACCAACTGTTTAATGCTTATATTTAGAAGCAATGGGTCTGATCCTCGAGCCACTACAATAAAAGGCATATTTGTATAAATATGATATAGAAAATAGTATAAATTTGAGTAATAGAAACTTGAACAATAGAAAACTTTTGTCATGTTTTGCATATTCAGTCAGGCAACATTAGGAATATTTTAAGCGCTAACCAGAACACAAAATCTAACTGAGGGTCTATTATTCACCCCAGATGGCAAGGACATACTAATCTGCAGACTCCTAACAAGTTGTGACCCCTGTTGGCAGCCTCTCATGTAATGTGCATATACTGTAAGATACAAGGAACAGAGTAGCTGACGAGGATCATTGGAAAAATGAGTGCTGTACCATAATGATGAAAGCACACATAGCTTTGGAAAGTGCATCAGAATACTGGGAGCACAGGGAGTTGTGGAGGTTGCACTGGAGTACTGGAAAAGCACATGAAACTGTGGAGACTGCACTGGAGTTCTAGAAACACAGGGGGCTGTGGAGACTGCACTGGAGTACTGGAAGCACAATATGCTGGAGAATGTAAGCTCAAATCTAATTGGTTGCTATGGACAATATGTCCATGTTTTCATTCCTGAATAAGGTTCCAGGAGTTGGGAAATCAACAGGGAATAAAGAATTGCCAACTCAATTTCAGTAGACAAATTCAGTTGATTACACAACCTGACATTAGACACACTTGACTTTATTTTTATACTGGTACTGTATGGTATTTGGTACTGCTATGCAAGAACAAGTGGATGATAATTATGATGCTAATCATTTTTTAAAGAGTACATTCATTCAGAAATTGGCTATAGCACTGGTACAATGGTGGATCTTGGAGATTGAAAGTAAATAGGAAAAACAGTTAAAAAAACAATAGCAAAATCATGTTGACCAGCAGGGAAGGTTTTTGAGGAACAAAATAAAGCTTTTTACACTGTAATACCCCATTCACATTACCTCAAATGAACTGTCTTTTTTGATGAAAAAGCTGGCTGCAGTGAAAAAGCCGTCTTCTAACCTCAGTGTGAATGCTCTATTTACTAAAAGCCAGCTTCTGAAAGCTGGTGTTCAGAGCCTGCTTAAAAGAAGGGGTTTGGCACTCCTATCTGGCTTTTTCAGTCAGTGTGTACACTACAAAGCTGGCTTTCCTCTCCCATTGTGTTTCAAGCACAACACTGCCTGTCTCTCCCTCCTCCCCTCTCCCCTCATGTAAACAAACAATCACAGCCAATCACAGCAATGATGTGTACTGGTAGCAAAAAGCAGGGTTCAATGTGAACAGTGCAGACCCAGCTTTTTTTCAAAAAGCTGGCTTTTTCTGCTAATCTGAACAGTCATATTTTCAAAGCCCCTCCAATTTCCCGGGCTTTACACCCTGGCTCTAAACCCAGCTTTTTCAAGGCTGGTAATCTGAACGTGGGATTACTGTGCAATAAACAATAAAAGATTATTACTGATAAATTAAAAAGCAATAACAAAATATTCGCACCATCCCCACCACAAATGGTTTGTACAGATAAAGACTTGAATGTGTTTATTTCTTTTATTGTTAAACTCTGGTTAAGTCACATAGCATATTGTAAACATTTCTGGTATGCACAAAATGTACATTTAGGGGTATATTTACCAAGCAGGGAATTTGCTGGGGAATTGAAAAGTGGGGAAGTTGCCCATAGCAACCAATCAGATTTGCGCTTTTAGTTTCATTTTACATACTAGAGAGTGTAAGCTTGAATTTGATTGGTTGCTATGGGCAACTTCCCCACTTTTCAATTCCACAGCAAATTCCCTGCTTAGTAAATATACCCCCTAGATATGTAAAACCTTTTTTTAATTGAAATTATGGTCTGTACATTTGGTCTATGCAAGGCAGAACAATTTTCAATTTTATTTCTGAGAAAAATAAAAGAGGAACTGACTCAAATGATCTTTTTTGACATGTGGGAACTACCATGGACATATATTTTCAGTAAAGCATTCTAGTCACATTTCTCTTTTTATTTCTTCAGTGGCTTAACATGTGGTAAGTAGCACAAGGGGATACTAAAAATCAGAGCAGCAGACAGAAAGGAGGTGTAGTAAATAATATATGAATTTTTTTTGGCAGTTTTGTATATAAACTTTTACTTAAGACTATTTAAAAGATTTGGTTCAAACAAAGAGGAGCTTACTTTTCAGCGAACCATACAACATAACATAGTTTTACAGCAAACAAATTCTATACATCTTCTTAGGAGAAGATTTCTATTGAATTATATGTGATGTCATAAATAGAAACTTCTATCTTCTAAACAAATCCTTATAAACATTTATTGTGATTTGACTTTCCATTCGTATTTAGGAATATTTAAAATAAATTTGCCTTTATATGTAACTGTCAAAAACTGTAAAATAAATTTTTTACTCTGTTTATCCAATTTTGCTGAATGAAAAGTAAAACTAAAAACTGAATAAGTGAGGTTTTTACAAAAGGCAATTTGCCAAAATAGTTACAGATTTAAATGTTTATACAAATAAGAGAAACGTTACAATGAAAAGACAATTTGATAGTTTATTACAAGTATTTGGCACTATTTTAATACACATTACATGCTCTGTAATTAAGTCATGGATCTAAATTCACTAAGCGGGGATTTTGCTGGGGATTTGAAAAAGCGGGGATGTTGCCTGTGGCAACCAATCAGATTTGAGCTCACATTCTCCAGTATGTAAAATGAAGCTGAGAGCTCGAATCTGATTGGTTGCCATGGGCAAAATCCCCACTTTTCAAATCCCCAGCAAAATCCCTGCTTAGTGAATTTAGGCCCTAGTGTCAATGTTTAACGAAACTTATAAACTAAATTTATACTTGCCTTTTTGTGACCGTTTTGCACCAATAGTTACAGCTGCTGCTGCCACCGTGCTATCAGGAGACACCAGGGTATTTAACAAGCTTATAAAAAGAACGAGAAATTTACTGATACATTTAGTTAGATATATCTAAATGGGGTTATTTAATGCTTGGGTTTACAGCATTAATAACAAACACATTTTTTAAACTATTATATTTAGATACATTATTTTATCTAAATAAATAATTGTTTTTGTTTTTTAAACTACTCGGAGTCATAAACAGTCAGATGTGCAAGAAGTCAGATGGTCACAAGTGCTTCCATTATTAATATTATTATTAATGTTTATTTATAAGGTGCCACATAGTTTCCGCAGCGCCGTGCATAGTGAAAGTACATATATAACATGGGGTACAATAACATACATAACATGGGATACAATAATAGACATGAGATTGTATACAACATGAGGTGCAATGTCATAGCATTCAGTACCAAACATGTAATACATACATAGTATGAGGGCACAGAATAATAACCAAAATGGTTGGAATGTGTATAATGTATTACAATGGATATATACAGGAGGGATGAGATAACAAGAGGAAGGAGGCCCCTGCTCCTGAGAGTTTACATGCTAAGCTTTCTGTGTGTGCTGCAATTTTCTCCTGCACATTTAACTGTTTACCAGGCAGATGTGCAGCTCTGGAGTATTAAACCATGCTGCTTAAGTAACCACAGAAATGGAGTTTGTTCATTACGTTTTACCATGCTCTTACATTTATACTCATAAATGAAACAAAATAGATAGCACAACATAATTAAATGGAAAACATGGATACATATATATATATATATATATATATACACAAGTCTATTGTAGAACCCTACTATAAACAAATATATATACAAATGTACTCCTGACTTTCCCCCACCTCCTTATATAGAAGAGAAAGTAAGTATCTGTTTAGTGTTACTCAGTTATTGCAACTTGGCATTTCCCTGGGTGAAAATTGTATTGCTATTAATAATAGTAGTAGCCTTATTGAATTTCATAAAATATATGATAGACATTATGGTCAGTAGTGCATACAGAATTAAAGGACGGATGTAGGGTTCTGACAGTGGGAAGGTACCTTTGTGTTCTGCACATAATTACCAAATGGGAAGGCTACACTCTCAGTATAGGATTGTGTGTCAAACAAAACTTGAGAAGCACCATTATTGTGTAGAATGTATGCTTCAATTAGCTTAGAATAGGAAATGGTTGAAATGTAATATAGGCAGAATAGAAAACAGTCATGTTTGGCACATGAAAAAGTCTATATACAGATACAAAGACCATTTGACTACTGCATCACTCTTCAAACCTAGATCATGTACACATTTTAGCTCTTTGTAGTTTTTGTAGTTATATTTCCAACACAAAAGACAATGAAAAAATGGGTATTATGGCAAAGTCATTTTTTATAGTGATACTATAAAATTCTGTGATATTCTAAGAACATTCCTTATAGCAGAAAAATAATCATCAGCATTAATCAAAAAATTTCTGTCCTTAGGATGACCTGTCAGTTGACCTGGAAAACTGCTGCAGTGACCTAATGAGTAGCAGTGAAGATTTGCATTCACTAGATTCATCACTTCATGGTACTGAATACTATAAGGATCTGGTACAAATGGAAGATAAGGCTACTGATCAAGAAACCCCTGAATGTAAAATGGCTGCTTTCTCTGTTGGTGGTGGACCCAATATAAGTTTTGATAATGGAGAAGTTGTGATCACTTATAAAAAGCCTTTCCTCTGCCCAATGATTTTTGAACCTGAAACCAATTCTGAATCTCTAATAAAAAGGAATAAGGAATCCCAAGAAGATTTGGAAAGGGCTAAGGAAACAATTCCTATTTTAGTCAGGTCACTTTCAACATCTAGGAGGCACAGCTGGGATGATTCCATGTCCCCAACAGATACTGTCCGCAGGTAAGTCACATTTCTGTTTTAATGAAATATTCCAGTGTTCACACTGCTTTAAGTCAATGGTGTTATGCCAACTGATGTAATTAACAAAACTAGAAANCTCCAATCACTTTTTTATCAATTTTTATATTTCCATACCGTTTCACTTCGACAACTGACTTTTCATATGTAGAGACTTTGAACACTAACCAAAACTAAAATAGTACAATTTTTACAATTTGGCATAAATATTTAATATTATATATCAAAAATTAATCAAGAACCAGACACAGAGATCTATATTTAGTCACTCATTACACTATGGGCTATAGGTAGGCTTTCCTTTCCATCTATTTGTCTTCGATGTAAACCTACAATTATTGAAGTTCTCACTCAAAGTTGACTATGCAAACATGGACAAACACCCCGGTAATATTGAGGAAAAGATTATTGTGGTGCTAGTCTAAGCTGCACAAGGTTTGTAAGTCATCTAGTAGCATTCACAGGTACACGTTGAATAATTGCAATTATGGTAATATATTGGAGGCGAGAGACAACATTTAAATAACATAAAAATCCTTTTACAGCTACAACTCACTAATGAGTGCTGGTTCAAATAATGATATTGGAATTTTCAATTAGTTCAGTTAGTTTATTTATATTATATGTAAACTGCTATGTCATCTTTCACTGCCACAATATCATTTGCCTCACAACACTCAGGCCATAAGTGCAAATCCTGGACATTACCTTATCTATGTTAAGTTTTTATGCTCTCCCCTCCTTCAGGCGCTCCAGTATCCTCTTGCACGTTAATAGCACTGATATTACTGATAACATAATTATGCTATATATCTTTGGTACAGCCAATAATGTGTGACCTTATCATCCAATATAGGACCGAAAAATGTGTCAGTAGCAAATTCTCATATTCTAAAAAACTATGTGATACTCAAATGGGAAGCAGTTTTATTTTCTTATGGTAAAGCTTTAAAAATACAAAAGATTGTGGCCAACCTGGCACTTTTCTACACATATGGTGAACCTGCCCGAAGATCTCTTCCTTTTGGGACAGGGTCTGTGACCTTTTGTGCATGCTGTTCTATTGTCCCTTCCCTTGATAGTTTCTTCTCTGCCTCCCTCTCCTGGTTCTTGACAAGAACTCCTCTAAACTTGCCTAACATATTCTCTCAGCCGTCAAATGACTAATTGCAAAAGGCTGGAAATCCCGGAACGCCCCCCATTTGTCCACTCTCACAGCATTCGTCTGGTTTATTGCATGATGGAAGAAAACTCTTATCACCTCCATGACTGCGATGATCTCTTCACCCTGGTCTGGTTCCCATGGGTGTCCTCTCTTCCCCAACAAACTTAGTTGACACCATCCTACTTTCCTTTCCCTTACCACATCTGCATTGGCCTTATNTCCCCCCCCCCCTATTGTTCTGCTGCTCTACACTTGTTGTCCATTTTGTATTTTGTACTTACTGTCTTATTCCTGCCTGCGGTGTGGCTTTACTTGTTGGATAAACTCAAGTTAAAGAAAAGTCCTAATTATAAATTCTACATTTGTCCTTAAAAGTCTTAAAAATAACATTTCTGAAGGTCTTGCAATATATAGAAAAAATATGTGCATGGACAAAATGAATACATTAACAAATAGTTATGATATACAAAATGTTATGATATACCAGTTTTCCAGATTCAAACCTGGATTTAGTAGGGAAATTAATCTCTGTAGTTATATATCTATCTGTGCATAGTTTGATGCAACTCTATATTGATCTAGGATATTTTTAACTGTTCCCTCCTTTTAAGGTGTGCTTCTGTACACTTTAGTATCAGTCCTGTCATATTGAGGCCCCAGATCTACAGTTTATTCTAAGCAACAAGGGCTTGAAAGAAAGAGAGAAATAAGCCAGGCCTCAACAAAAGGGGATGTTTGACTAAAGGAAAGCAAGAAGAAACATCTTTGGGGAAATCCCTTACAGACATTATAAGTAACACATCCCAGATAAAAGTTTAAGGTGTCTGCAGCAATATTTTAATTACTGTAACATAACATGTTTATGATATTAGACTAACCTACAAATAACTAATTAGGGATAACATATGTGACAGGATCACTGCATTTGCGTTTGAGGGGAGGTATATTTCTCCCAGGTTACTGGCCTGTGTATTGTAAGCCCCAAGGAAAACCTATTGTAAAAGCTGATAAGGGTCCCTGTGGATGGTTGGAAGAGAGGGAGGACCCTTCATCCATTATACCCAATCCGGGTCTTTTGGGCTGCAAGACTGATTAAGGCTGATACCTGTTAGCCAGAGAGAAAGGCCTGCTAGGCTAGGGAAACAGTCTTATTTTGTGTAGTGATAGTCAGGAGTAATTTTTGTATAGTTATTGCCGAACAGGCAAGGTGTTTATTTAGTATTTTTGTTTTGTTTTCACACCTTAATAAAACTGGCTGAGTTCAGTTCCATCTTACTACCTGGAGTTGATCTCTGCAAGAAATCCCCTCCAGCTCACACAAAGCATAGTAATGTCAGGAGCTCAACCCTTATATTGGTTGGTGTATAATTTTCTCAACTATTGGACTATTTTGTTAGGAACTGGGGAAATGATAAAAATGTGTACCTAGCAGTGTAGAACAACTAATTAAATCTCTCCAATAATTCCTTATAACAGTTGTACATATAATGATACATGGTATACTGTAAATTTCACATGACACTATGCAACTGATCCAGAGTTTGAGTAAGAGAGTTAGGATAAAACAGGTGTAAGAGTAGACATGGGCAAAACTGTGGGAAATTGTGAGGAAATGGAAATTGGAAATGAAAACAGAATTAGAGTTAAAAGCACAAGCCTAATTTACAAATTAGTCATTAAGATATACAGTATGGACTGGATCCAGACACTATGCTTGTGTAGAATAAGATCAAGCACAAAAAAGCCAATGCAAAGTTTAGGTTGCCATTTCTATGGTGCAAATTTTCAGCCAAATACAAGAATACGGTCCAATATTTCCTGCAAAGAAATGTGTTTTATTGTTGCATGCAACAACAGCAAATCATAGCAAACAAAACAGAAAATGCACAAATAAATCTTAGACCTGTTTGTACACTGTCTAAACTAACATGCTTCGTAGCTACATTAAGGAGCCCTTGAGGAGTCCCACTTACAAATATAGCCTTTGCTATAAGTTCCTCAGTTTGTTGCCTCTAAGTGGAATTCGGAGACCCATGCGGCAAATCTTAAAGCCCTCTCAAGCACAACACAGAGGTGTGCTTCTTATGAGTTTGCTTTCATGCTGATTAGCCCATTAGATCTGGGTTTTAAAACACAAATTGCTTGGGTCCTATGGTGTTAGTACATCACAGCCTCAATCCTCACACACAACCCAAAGCACACAGCACAGCTTTACTCCTCACACTCAAATCACAGCTGTACTCCTCACACGCAAATCACACACAGCACAGTTTTTATCCTCACATCGTGTCACATGTTACACTTTTATCATCATACACAAATCACACATACTACAGCCTCTATCCTCACACACAGCTTTCACTAAACACACAGCACAACTTATATTACTCACACACAGCCTTAATCATCTCACACAAATTGCACACAGCACAGCTTTTACTACTCACACACAAATCACACACACACAGCTTTCATCATCACACACACCAGGGGCGGAACTCCTGGAAGCAACGTAGACAATTGCCGCCGGGCGCCTAGCACTGCTGTATCTCCCAAAGCAAAGTGCCGTACCAGCTGAACTCTCTACTGCTGGAAGACGTCGTTCAGGGCTCACTGCTCACAACATCTCAGATGTGCAGTTAACTTGATTTCTGAGATATAGCTTGTCAGTACAATGGTGGGGAGCAACAAATTTATCTTGCCTCCGGGCAAGTGTGATGAGGTTACGCCACTAACACACACTAATACCCCATTCACACTGACTACCCTGGTAATTCAGTCTTTTACTACCAGGGTAGTTTGCTGGGCCTCTGAAGTACCCTGGTCACTAGCCCCGTTCACCATGAACCAGAACAGTTAGATGAAACATGAGTTTCACCCTCATCATACAGCCGTGATTGGCTGTAAAAAGTGATGTCAAACAAATAAATAGGAAACACCTGATATGAATAAAAAATAAATAAATAAATATGGGAAAAGAAAACCTGTCACTGTCACTGCCGGCTTTCATGAATGAAAAAAAAAATAAATGAATACATTTATTTAAAAAACACACACACAGGGACATTTTATGTATTTAAATAATGGCTCTGCGCTACGCCTGCACCATGTCTGGACATGGTGCAGGCTGTGCCTCTAATTAACCCTGCTAAAATCGCATATTCACATGAGAAAAAGGCGCGGGGAACGCCCTTTTTCTATTACCATATGCTGGAGTCGCATACGTGCTATTCAAAGCCGATCTGGCTGGCGGAGACGTAGGGCTGAATCAGCCCCAGAGTCAGCAGCAGACAAGGTTTCAAAAATCAAAAATGCCTTTAAAAGTCAGAGAAGCAATAAACTTTTATTGGTGCTCAAAATACCTTAAGACATTAAGAAAAAAAGGATTAATATATCTTAAACCTTCTATACTATATAAAAGCCTAAAGTGCAAATTTTTGTCCCATGAGAGGAGGCTTATTTATGTTTATGCTGTTTTTAAAGGAAAAAGTGCCTTCACAAAAGCCCACTAAAAGCTCCTAGATCAGTCCTAGCTGTAAGTCTACTGTCCTTCCTTAAACATTGCTCATTAAATACCTGATCCAGATATGCATGCAAACTTCACACCTCCGTGTGAGCTTCCCTCGCCTTGCTTTTAAGCTTTTCTCCTCTCTCTCTCTCTCTCTCTCTCTCTCTCTCCCCTAATGCATACAAGCCTTACATAATACACGCTGAACAGCTTCGTATGTAATCTAATGACCCCTCCCCCACAGTTTGTTAGCATACATATCCCATCTACAGTGTCGGGATTAGGCATGTTTATCTGCAAACCTGGCCCCTTGTACGTTTCAGGTTTTGTGGTATGAAATTCTACCATGCTTTTTATTTTGCTTTCATGGAGAAAGTTTAATAATAACAATATTAATCAACATGTAAGAAAGTAATTTCTTTGTATTACATTGTTACTACTTATTTTTAATATTATTATATGTAGCTAAATTTTGTACTGTTTACAGTATCTCTCTGCTGTGTTATAAATGGAAGGTCATGATTATAATTACCTTGGCACACATTAATGTATATGAGTTCTTCAGAATAACTTTATTGTATTTAGATTTCTCTTTTTTTTTTACTTTTCCCACCATTCTATGACTGATTTTTGGCTTTGTAAATAAAGTGTTTTAATTGTTGTAATAACAAATAAAGAACAATGTTAAGTGTTTTTGGCTGTTAAAAGAAATAATTTAACAATATTTACAACTGAGGGTGAACATTCTAAATTAAAGCTCATTCTTTTCCATTTTCTATAGCATTATTTATAGGAAATGTATGGATTTTTAAGATGTCATCTTAAGCAGGGCTTGAAGTGGGTATATTTCAGTGAGGGATGGAGATAATATCCACCCCTTGTATAAGCTCCACCCCCTCTTGGGTACAATTTTGTGAAAAATGTTCTCCTCCAGCCCAGAGGGGGTGGGACTTATACAAGGGGTGGAGCTTATCGCTGAAAATGTGCCGGTATATCATATTGGTGTATACTGGCCCAGTTCGAGCACTGGTCTGAAGAATTTACTGTAGTTCTAAGTTTGGAATTTGATTCCCATACCTGAGCTCCTCCTGTGTCCAGCCGGATACTGAGACGTCACAATGTTGTGACATCATAACGCTGCATGGGGCAGCAAGGGTCTTACCAATTTTGGACGTCCTGAGCCCCACTATTACTGATGGGACCCTAGCAATCTATACATATAAAAGATTACAAATGAAGGAAAACTGCGCTTAATATAATCTGCTGCTGGTTGTCTCCTAGTGGGGTTCTACCTATCCCTGTGAATGATAATACCAAAATATACAGATATAAGGAGAAATACCAGCTCTGGTTAATAAATAATCAACCAATTAGTAAGAGTCAATAAATATCCAAATGAGTAAAAGGATTAAAGTATAAAATATATCTATAATAAACCAATAACTATCAACCAATATAAATTAACAGTCACTGGCTGTCCGAAAAAATTTAAAATGCTGTGGATCTCCTGTAGATTCCTTATAAAGCCATCCACTTTCTTGTAGTCCTCCAAAATGTGTACATAAAAGAGAAGCAGAAAGAGAACAAAAGAGAGCACATCTAGTGCATAATCCCAAATATTGGCTTCACATACAGAAAGCACACATATGCTAATATATTACCATACATTTGTTTAATTGTAATCAAAATGGCAAGCCAAATAATATAAAACAACAATAAAAGGATAAAATATTAAAAACAGGAAAATAATGCAAATAATCGCAATAGGGGTTTTACCCCTCCACACAATGTTCTCCGTACCAGAAGCTAGTAGGTATACGCGTATACAACACGTGTTGTCCTCCGAGTCTGGCAGGGTCTGCACTAATGGATGTTACCCAGGTTGGTCCTCAGTGCTGCTCTGCCGACATGTTGATCTTTCACCTGGGACTGGAAGGAGGAGATACGTTCGTGGATCGCGGCTTTTGGTGTGGAGATGGACGGTGTAGTAACAGGCTCACACCTAACGCGTTTCAAGCCTCGTTCTGGGCTCTTTCTCAAAGTAGTGAGTCTGTGATTACTCGTTCTTTATTTATAGACGGCATATGTATCTAATTGGTTGATTATTTAACCCCTTCAGGTGAGGCTTTTCTGCATATCTTTATATAGCTTAATTAGAAACTTATACCATACCATAAATTTCACATGAAAATATCTGTCTTACAATGACAACATAATTTCTTACAATTAGGAAACCTAGGTGTTAAACATTTTAAGGGTTAATCATATAAACAAAGCAGGAGAAGAAGCTTTCAAAAAAATCAAATGGCTATTATAAAATAATGTAGCTTTTTTTCATACACCTAAAAGCAGCAGGAACGGAGGGGGAGGGGATGAGCTGATCATTGTTGGTCTATACAATCTTTCCATCTAAACTGAAATAAAGAAAGGGAAATCGTTTCTTTTTTCACCAGTATTCAAAATTCTCTACTGAGAAGTGTACCTGCAACAACTTTTTACAGGGACATATATTTTACTCATTTGGATATTTATTGACTCTTACTAATTGGTTGATTGTCAATCTATACACATGTTTAGATTTTCTAATCTTTCCATTTATGTTTTTTTCTTTTTAATGCATAACACCTTTCTGGTTGCACTTGTTTTGGTCACAATTTATAATGAGTAAATGGATAGCTAGCTCTATTTTTCTACATATTACATTTTTAAATAGTTTTACTCTATTGAACACATCTCACATACAGTACCATTATCCTATTCATCTCCCGATGCCACTAAGCTTTTAGGGTATATTTACTAAGCGGTGGGATTGGAGTGAGATTGGAAAGTGGGGATGTAGTATTAAAGCTGTAGTATTGGTCTTGTGTTCTCAAAACTAATGCTTAGTCCTTGTAACTCCCCTCTCCCTTTTCCAGACCATAAACTTATCACTTGCAACTTTCCCTTACAAGTTCTAGTCTTTTGCTACAATCCTTCTCATACAAACAGAAATTTTAATGGTAGTAATATTAACCAACTTTTACAATCTATTGAACAACTTGTCTTTCATAATCTCCACTCTATTGACAAAATCTCACCTTAACCAAACCCTTGAAGCTATTTTTGACCAAGTTGGTCCAGTTATAACTTGTGTACCACAATAATAATGTAAGCCATAGCACACTAAAGATACGAAACCATAAAAAATATTGTGGATGCATATCTTGTTTTACTTGTGATCTTTATATGTATGCCATACTACCATCATATTTATCTATTATTTATTTATTTATTCATTCATTCATTCATTCATTAACAGGTTTTATATAGTACCATCAGATAAGATAACTCTTTAGAATTGTAACACAAGAATTTTAAGACATGACTGGGTAGTAACAGATGGAATTGGTGGGGAAGAGAGCCCTGGCCAAAGGCTTACACCCTATAGGAGATTGGGGAATGATACCTAGGAGTAAATGTTATTTATTGTACAATGTACCAGCCAGGTTGTAAGGTCAAAGTGCTAAGTACTATATATTAGTAGCAGAAATTGAGGGTAATTAGTTATAAGTAGGGTAGAACATGTTACGTAGAGAGCAATAGGATAGTCAATAGGCAAGGAAGGTTATTCCAGAGAGTAGGTGCAGCTGGAGAGAAGTCCTGTTACCAGGAATCAGAGCATTTGTTTGGAGTATCAGAGAGTTGTAGATATCTTGATATGAGTGAGCATGTGCTGCTTTATTGTTTGATTGTATACCCTGACCAAATCTCCTGCTGCTTTGTGATGAATCAATAAATAGATATTACACTACCAGCTTTGTCACCCGCGTCCCCGCTAATCCCTACAGAACAGTCATAAAACACTAAAGGTAACAGCATGCACAGGGTACCATACAAGAGTACTGAGAGGTATTATACTCAGATAAACAGTGCAAGTGCTGGTATGCTCTAGCTCACTGAAGCAGGGATACAGAGAGGCAATTAAACACTGAAAGTAACAGCAGTACTTCCTCATCTTTACAGCCCCCCGATGGGGTGGTTGGCTTTGAACTAGCAAAGCTCTGGTTCCCGAAGTTAGAACACCATGCTTGGATAGCCAAGGGTCCCCTGCAGAGGCACAGATAAACAGACAAATAAATACTGCAGTAAAGAACAAGGAATACACAGAGAAGAGCTACAGCAACAGGAGGCAGAAACTCCACAAACCAGAGCATGACCCACACCTTGCTCTGAGGGAAAGAGATAGTTAAGAACAGATCATAGGTGCTGGAAATCATGACACATGAGCCTGCAATTAGTCCAAGAGGGGTTCAACATTGACCTCTAGGGGCTGTTCATGGAAAGAACCACAATAAGGAAAATAAGTCAGTAAATGTCCCTAGAGGTGAAACAGGATACAACAGTTAAGGATGTGACTATTAACAGCTAACCGGAGAAGAAGAGAAAGATAGAAGGGAAGTATGTGAAGTAAGAGGAGAAGGAAATATTGGCGCTCAACTTAGGTATAGCCTCAAAAACAGATATTATTTGAATAAGCAGCAACTCTCCAGAGGGGTGACTTAACCCCTTAAAAAGAGAAATAGATACAAAAAATGGAGCGCTAAAAATTCAAATTATCAATTTNTTTAATATCAATATAGTTGATAAAATATTACATAAAATGTAGTATCACATAACCTTTGTACAAAAACAGTGTTCTTGTTAATACCCTTGAAAGATCGCAAAAATATAAAGTTAGTGGTTGTTAGAGTCATACAGATCCGGAGAAAACAAAAAGAGTAAGAGGATACCTGTGGTGAGGCTTGTCCGATAGAGAGCTCCAATAGATGATATTTGAGGTGCTCTAAATGAATTTGCAGAAATATGGATGCGGATAAGATAATTTTAGCAGATGATGTGAAGTAGCTGAAAAAACAGTCCCGGGTTGGGAGAGCTCTAGCACCAAGATGCGAGCTCTGACATCAAGTGCGAGCTTCAGCCACGAGTTATTGTCGGGATCTTTGGCTGGAACTCCAGCGGCTGTAAGAAGCTCTAGCACGATGTATGAGAAAAATTTCTAAAGGTAGTCAGCAGTAGCGGTGACTCTTACATCCCACGGACCGGCCGCGCCGAGCGGATGGCAACTTCGGGCTCAGAGACGACACGAGCCGGCAGCAGGAAACGCTGCAGCGCAGCAGGTAAGGTTGGAATATCCTACACGTGTTTGTGGGTCCGTCCGTGCACGCCAGGTGATGTGGAGTCGTCGGATCACAGCAGATGGTATAGCTGATCTGAATTAGACTGTGGTGCTGGTGTATGTGAAGTGTGATTGGTTAGATTATGGCAAGCATTAGCAGATACACATTAAAGGTATGAGAGTAGTTCATGGTGTTAATCAGACAGAGGTCTAAATTTGATTCTGCACTGAAACTGTTGCTTCACCACCCTCTCCTCTCCTTGATACTTCCAGAATAAGGATGTAATCATCTACCTTACTAACACTGTGAAAGAGGTACCCACACCTATTCCCTTTTAAACTTCACACCAGATCCAAATGGTGTGACACCTCCCAATGGAAAGAACGGGTAAAGAGGCTCCCAAAAACCACCATAATCGGCCAAGATGCATGGAAATATGTAAAATGTTGGTCCTTTTTTTTGTTGTATACACCATCGTATGCCTATAATGTTGGCTTTATGCTGTTATAAGGTTAAATAAAGAATGTATACTGCCTTTTTTCTGTATGTATCATATACAATAAACACTCCTGTTCATGTGACTTAAAGGTAGCTGGGCAATGTAACAAAGCAATGAGAAA